>JAQGAO010002344.1:0-20030 GCA_034697705.1 Ommatoiulus sabulosus | reverse complement strand
CGTATTGAACGGGTACAGAAACGTACACCCGGTGTACACCGGTGCACACCGGTGTGCCCAGTCGAATTCGCCATAAACAAACGCCTACTTGATGTGCTACTCCAGCCAACTTTTCCCACGTTTTGACTTTTGAACAAAGACAACAAACCAAGGCTTCGAAAAGCACAATAACGTGTTGATCATAGTTATTAATCTATTAAGCTAATATACATATCACGTGGGCTATAATTTAAGTAATTAAACTGGTGTAACCTTGAGTGGCAGTTATACCATACAGTACTTTCATTTAAATACAATTATTGCGAGTAACATATGGCTGCAACATCAATTTTCACTTTTTTTTAAAATGAATCGGTCGGTGTACATATAAAGCACAAAAAGCTCGAAATTCGGTGAAATGCATACGATTTCCTTCGTATCCTTCCATGGCCTCGAAGCAAATTTGTCTACGCGCGCTGCATTTTGCTACGGCCATATATAGAGTGTCCAAAAAGTCTACATCCATTCCAAGAGAAGTTTTCTTTATATGAAACGGCGACACAAATGTTTCTGGAGGGTCGGAAGGTGAGGTCCATTCGAATGGCCTCCTATCAGTTTCGCAGATCTAACATCAATCGATTATTTTTTCCTTTCATGGGATCGGAAATCAGTACTCCACCGAAATCGGCCCAGAATAACCCTTGAAGCAAATAAGGGAATCATCTTCTCATACTGTATTAAAAAACCTGTTCTGTTACACTAAATAATATCCAGCATTATTGTTATTTGCATACGCATAAGTGTCCCCAAGACCGTCAATTTGAACATGTACTGTATTATAACGTTTAGATGTATTTTGCCTACGGGTGGCGACTTCTGGACCACCCTGTATACTATAAAACGTTGCAACCCGGGGGTCTATTTTACTAACTTTAACACCATAGGGGCCATCCATTAAGGACGTCCGGCAAAGGGAGAGAGGGGGGTGGTATGTGAAAATGGGACACATGCGGACAGGAAGGGGGGAGGGGTGTAAGGAAAGTGGACGTCCGGATGTGAACTTGTGCTTAAACTGTCATCAGTTTTAAATGATAAATTGATTGCATTGGTTTTATTTTCTGCTAGTCAATTTATAGGCAAATGTGCTGATTTCTTCAGCTTACAAAGCCTACACCAGCTTACAAAACCACGTGTGGCTTATATGCACGTGCAAAAATCCCTGAAAGCATCAATAACCCAACATGCTCTTGATCACAAGGAAGTCGTTGAAGGGACAACTGGAGGTATTAAGGCAACCAAACCTCATACACAAGCAACCATGTTAACAATTAAAAGTATGGATGATTGGTTAAACTCAGATTTTGAAACTTTGTAGGTAATTCCCCTAATTCAATTTTGTTTAGTCCGTTTTAATTACAAATACAATATTCTGCAGGTCTGTGGTTCACCTTATTAATTCAGTTTTATTTCATCTGTTTAAATCAATGCTATAATATTCTGTAGGTCTGTAGTTCACTGATGGTTACATTTTCAATGTAAAAATTTATAAAGAACATATTAAAAATTGCTTATGTAATCAACAAGCTGTTTTAAAAATTGGACGGGACATGTGGGGGAGGAGGGGTTACATGTACATAAACAGGACAAGGGCGGACAGGTGGAGGGGGGGATGTCTAAAAACCTGGAAAAATACAGGACATCCCTTATGGATGATCCCTTACTGCAGCCAAAGTTCTACTGCATAACAGCTTATTGACCAGTAATAACTCGCGAGAGCAGCGTTAAAAAAAGCGGACTTTCCAGATTGAGCTGACCTCCCTCCGCGCAGTCGCGAGTTGCAAATTTCCCTCCAAACTTTATCGGTAAAGAAGATAGAATATCAACGACCTCGAAACACCAATTTAAGGACATTTTATAACCGCGCCGTTGAACGGACCATCGTAATGCGACGCGGAAAGGTTTAGCGCAAACTGGCAGAGTCTCGCATCCAGAACTTCCGTTCTGACCACATTTGGCTTCCGTTCCATATTCCTCGATGCAACCGAGACCGTTGTAAACATGGCTTTATGACAAAACTACATAAATAAAACTCGAAATTGGCTCAGTCGGACTTCTTTTTTCGCAGTATTAGCAACGACAAAAAACCAGCTTCTATCCCCCCCCCCCTTTAAATCCTGCAAATTTGTGCTGAGAATCCGAAACGCGACTCTACGGGTGCACGGAGGTTTGCCTTCGATTATCGCTTCCCTCGGCCCGAACAATATGTTTCGAGCACTTGTATTTTTTTTTATTCCTGCCATTTCCACCGAACTTGTTTTTTATTATTACGAAACAAATCTTTTCCAATTTTTCCCCCCAATATAATAACACGCTCAGCATACCTTTGACGCAGCGGGGGAATCCAGCAGTAACTCGACGCTAATAAATACGAAAGAAAAGTAATAGCAGCGTAGCTCAAATGCTCGTAAAAACTGCACGTAGGTAGCAATCAAAGTCAATATGCAATTAATTTTCCAGCTTTGTTTTTTTTTTGTTCGTTCTTCTCTCTGGCTCTTTTTTCTCTCTCATACATAATCATATTTTCCTCCCCCGCACATAATTTCCCTTTGATAAACGCAATTGCGAAGAAATGTATCGATTGATAAATGGCTGGGGAAGAATTAATAACGGGAATTGGGCTTGGGTAAAAGGTGCGAGGGTGGGTGGGGGTGGCGGTGGTCGACGTGTCCGAAAGCGAGAGATTAATCCTCATCAAATGACCTCTTCGCTAATTGACAGTGGTCGAGGAGGACGGCACGGTGGTAAGAAGATTTACGCCGAGAACCCAATTCGTTGCATGGAGGCGCTTAACTCCTCATTAAATTCAAACTCGATTTCGATTTGATAAAGTCGGGCGCAAGACGGATGAAACGCATTATGCTTGACCACGCTGCAAATCTGCTGGACGATAGAGAAACGCCAGCGTTTTGGTCACTCGGCGTGTCGTCCACTGCAAACTGTCGCAGTGGGAGCGAGGAAACAAACGGCGAAATCGTGTTTTCAAACCGTTCAAAATGAACACCCTTGGGAAAATGAATTTTAACCAACATTTCGGAGTTGGCCATTCACTACGTATAGGGAATACTGTGCAGTATACCGGGCGCCCCGTTTTAAAGGATCAACTAAAACATCTCGGAAAAAAAGCATGTTAGTAAAAAAAGTGGACTTTAACATTGAACGCCTAGTATTTGGCCAGCCATTAGGGACCATTCAAAAAGGACGTCCTTAAAATTTTCCCAAAATTGGACTCCCCGGACTGTCCGCATTGTGTACGTCCGGTCAATCAGGACCCCCTCCCTCCATTCGGACGTCCGAAACTTAAAAAATTGTATTCCACATTTTGAAAGTTTTGCAAATTTGAACTCGGAAAACGTAAACTTTGTACATGTAGTCTGAAAAAGTTGAGAGTTTTGCCAATTTGTCCTCAGAATCTGTTGAAGATTTTTCAAATTTCTCGCGCGGAAACTGTTGAAAATTTTACAAATCTGTACTCGAAAACAGTTGAAAATGTTGAAGATTTGTAGTTGGGAAAACGCCGTAATTTTTGCAAATTTGTCCTCGAGAAATCGTGGAAAATTTTGTAAAGATGTCCTCGGAAAAATTTGATAATTTTGCAAGTTCAAGATTGCTCGAGAAAAATGAAAATTTTGAAAATTTGTACTGGAAAAATTTGAAAGTTTGCAAATGGACCCTGAGCTTTTAGGTTTTCTGACATTTTCAGGTTTTCCAGGACTGGAGGTACACTGTTTACTGACTTTTTCAGTTTATAATACATCACGTATGCGATATTGCGCTCAATTTCCCTTTTACTTTATAGGAACTGATTTTATTAGGCATTTTTTATCAAGTGGACGTCCGAGTTGGTCATACCCCCTCTCTCTCCCTGTCCACATTGTGTAAGTGACTCAACCTATCGCCCCCGACCCCCCTACATGAGGACGTCCTTTTTGAATGGCCCCTTACATGTGTGATTTACAGAGCGCCCCCTGATAGACATATACGTTCTGCAGCGCCATACGCTGATCCATGTTTGACCATACATGCTAGAGTAAACTTTTTCATACATCCACATTCTGTACATACCACTTTTCTGCATTTTTAGATTTCGCTTTTTGTAATCTCAACATTTTTGTTTTAGTTAATTGTGTTTCTTCATGTTCAAATACTACCAGACGCTAATAAAAAAATGAAAAAAAGTCTTGAGTTTAATGATTAACTTATAGATTCCATTTATGGTGTTGACAGAATGGGATAAATAAAAATGTTTGGCAATAAAAGTATCTATACCCATATTAGGGGGGGATGAGTATTTATTGCTGTGCCATATACAGCATAACCAACTTAATAGCCATATTCGCCAGCAGTTTAAAGAACCATCATACGGTATATACTGTACCTACATGTAGATGTACAGGGTATATATAGTATTCCTGTATCTTTCTGATCGGGCTACTGCAATTTTTATTTTCGGATTATTAAAGGAAATTCAAAAGTTTTCGTATCTTTATGAATCTGGAGGTGAAATAAACCACCGTTAGAGGGAAGCATTACACATGTAGATCACGAAAGACACGCTTTTAAAAATCAATTCAAACTCTGGTGAGATATGTACTGCATGCCAAGCATGTACAGGATATACATTAGTACATAGTGCAGGCATTAACGCACCATTTTCTAAATTTGGCTCTACGCGGCTATAACTTTTTGAAATATTTTATGGACCTTTCAACGATACCTTTAATGATCGCTTTAATGTTTTGCCACGAGCAGAAGCTAACCTTTATAGAATATTGTTAATCGAGCGGGTTGTTTAATGTATTTCGATTAAACTAATACATCATTCTCCTTTCCTATTTTTGGTACAGTAAACACCGGCCTGTTCTCCGAAGTATGTTTTATCGAACATCGTGTCCACTTCCTTAACTACACCTAGAGACTCATATGCATACAACCATAAACGGGGTTGATCACACCCCCTTTCTCATTCTTTCCGATAATTCAAGCGATGGCCTAGGACAGCTTCAGGAGACCAGAATAGCCAGTCACGCAAAATATGTCCGTGCCACGAGTTCACCAGAGTTGGTCACGCGAGATTAAATTACTTAGGGGAGTTGTGGACAAGCAAAGTGCGCCTTGCTAACGACAACATTTCAGAAGAACGCAAATTGTAATCAACAATTTTAATTTCAAATAACAGGGAAGAGAGCAGAATGACTCCAAAAACTGAATAATTGATCGAGAACTTTAAAAAACGTTAGCTGGACGATTTGATCATAACAGAATAAAAATAAAAGCATACGGAAATAGTTCATGCAGCAATTGAGCGGATGTCGAGATGCGCAAGTGTATACAACATGGCTTTGGCTTTCACACAAACATGGCGGAAGTGGACATAGGGCCTACAATGTATGCAAAAAACAAGTCCGGGGTATTTCCAGGATTTCCGTTCATTTTCCAGTGTATATTATTTAAACATCATCAATGCACATGGTTAACAACCATAATAGAGGTCCAAATACAGTGTTTGATTATTTTTATGAAAACTCGACTTTGAATCGAATATTACAAAATTGGTCAGCCATTAAAGGATGTCTACTAAAATGTACATGTTGTGAATGGTGATGTGAGCAAATTCTACATCAATCTACATATTATTATAAGTACCAACAAGCAAGTAGCATCCAACTGAATTTTAAAATGATTTAATGGAACAAGATTATTAGGGTTAACAAATGCCACCCTCTTGATGTTTTTTGTGTAATGGGCCATGAAACAATTTGTTAAAAGAAAAACTATTTGCTTGATAAAATGAGGCGTTGTCTATTTAGACATGCATTGGGCACGTCGTATATTTATGGTGCCTTCATTTCTTTCAGGATAGGTATATTTTGCTGAAGGTAAAATTTTCTATTTTTTTTTGGACCTTGACAATTACATACAAGTTTACGAGCCAACAATTACCAGCATTAGCATCATCATTATAATTACCATTATTATTATCCTACTAATAACACCCAACAAAAACACGAAAAAGCATTTTTCTTTCCAAACTCAAGGCTGGTCCATAAATTATGTAGAAGAAAAAAACAGAACACTGGCAACAACTTCAGCAGATAGCATTTCCATGTTTTTATTATTTTATGCATACGGTGAACTAAATTCGTTAAATTAAATTATTTAGCCTACCGAAATTCCAGGGTATTGTGACTGAGCATCATTAATGACAAGTCGAGGAACATGGTGTTTTTTGGAAGAGAAGAAAATGACAATTCTTATTCTCTTTGATACATATTATTGTAAATTAAATCATATGTGTAGGTATGGTCTCTATTTTATTCTTAAAAATAACGTTAAACTATTCATTTTGCATATTTATATTTTGTAAAGTCAACAGAAAAAAAAGTTAAATTTGAGGTTTACATTTTTTGAATAAATTTAGTTATTTCTATTTAAAATATTTCCACGAATATTTGCTTATTTTATTTTAAATGTCAGAAAAACACGCCACTTGACAATCGCTAAACGTGCCGCGCTTATACCTTCTACATGTATCTGAGTACCCTTATTATTATTAAATATATGTATATATTAATGTTTGGCATTAGTTATACTGTAGTATTGCATTACACGTACGTGTATAACGATCCCAGGCGAGTTAAAGTATATGCACGAACCTACGTAAATTCGTTTGTTAAGATATAAACATTGATCAGAAAATATTGTATTTTTAAAGAACACTGTATTACATAAAATATGAAACCCAAGTCACTTTGAATAGTTGAATTAGAATAATCATGTTTATGGCGGTGTAGGTCTGCAACTGTTGTGGAAAGTATTGGAATTTATATTCCCCGTTCTTTGTCATATTTGAAAATTTGATAGCTATATTGTGCTTAGAATAAAACCTAATAAACAATACAGAGCGATTAATATACTGTACAAATTCTAGACGTGCTTCTATCAACTTTCTATCTGACAACACATTTGACCTTTTATTGTTATACTAACATATAATATCATAATATGCAATTATAAATCATACGATATTTATCAAAGAATCGAGCGCCATCAGAAAAGTATTTATTTTTAAAGTATTCCATAAAAACTGTAACGAGCAAGCACAGAGGCATCGATATGAAGAAGACGGTTGCACGCGATTCAAATATTTTTAAAAAAATCGTCGCAATTAAAGTGATGTGTCATTGACGAACACACACTTTATGCATGTCATGCCTTTTGAAGTACATATTAAAGTTGCATGCATTTACATCATTGATGCTTGGGCTAATTTTCTTCAACGATTATCTCTTAAGTGAAAGTAAACTCCCTGCCATCAAAAATCGAACAAAATCTATTGCTCAAAACGTATTTGGAACACATACTCTTTCGCTAAACCCTCCCCCTCCCCCTCGATTCTGAGCCAATGCTCTTGATCGACACTTTGCTTAGAAAAATCTCCTCTGCCTAGAACGTTTAACTTGATTTTGTTCAATTTATTCCGATTATTCTAGGAGCCTGTTAAATAAAGGAGCAACATCCTTTTCGTCCTCCAGACTCCCCAGACTCCAGTTCCTGGAATTCTAGCTTTTATAGACGAGGGAATCAAGGATTCACCCTACGGCGGCGTGTTCAGTATGTTCGAACGTTTCAACGTCGCCTATCACTTGCCGTGGAGGTGGTTGTCCTCGAGAAAGGGCTGTGCATAAAGAGTGTCTAAGTTTAGGAGTAGGATTCTCTGAAATGTTAAACGCTCTTTCGTAACGCCACTTTAGCGATATACCCAAAGAGCGCTGTTATTTTTCAAAAAAAAATAAAAATACATTATATGTAATAACTCCACCTGAACGGATTTTAAATCACGTTTTTATCATTGCATTTCATCTTCGACTTCCCTACCATGCAAAAATCCATGGAGAGGAGAGTGGAGGGGAGGCGCTGTCGAATATGGTTAAGATGGGGTTGGATGTCAAAAAAATGAAATTAACTGGTTCTATCCTTGGTGCACGGTGAAACAATCAGAGAACATATTCAAAATTTCCAAAGTCAAAAAAATCTCGGCTGAGATAAACTCTCTTGCTCAACATTTGATCAAGAGCGTCCTTGGTGTAGTTCTCGTACATCTTTCATCAAAGCAAGTGCTGTTGTTGGATTGCTTTTCACGTGACAAACATTCTCATTCATCTTTTTTTCCGTCAGTGCAAATGCTTCCAAATCATCTTCTCGAAGCAAATGCTCCAGCATCGAACGTCTCACGATGCTCCGATGACCTGCCAAAATTCCAGCTTTTTCCAGACCGATGAGGGAATTCGGATTCACTGCGCGGAGCCGAAGAAGAAGCGGAGGATTCCGTCGCTGGCAGCGCGTCGTTCATCTATTGATTTCTTCGGCAGCCTGGCACGGTGGCTGCTGGCCACGCCCCCGTGCCACGCACGCAGCCTGCCTACGATGCATTGCCATTGCGAGGGCATTTAAGGCACGGCATTCGGCGCGAGAGCATCGACGAACGGCAGCTGCTCCTCGCATCCCTCCATCGAAGATTTAAGGCAACCAAGGAGGCACCCCGCGCACCACCTGCCAGAGTTGAGCTCCTCACCCTCGCCCTTCCAGCAGCCGCACCGCGCCAACGATTCCCCTGGGCTAAGACACGTGGCCTCCGCCAGAGACTCACCCCCACAGACTGCTTTTTTTTTCGGGGCCGATTCGCCGCCATCCGTGGTTCGAAAGCGCCGCCGCCGGCACTAGCGTCGCCCCGGTGGGCGAAACATTCGAGCCTTCCATGGCTTCATGGACCTGCCTGAACAGCTTCATCAATAGCATCGCCGCCACTTGCTGTTATTATCTTAGCCATCCGAGAAGACGATAAAAAACCCATCTCAGAGAAGAAATTGGATAAAAAAAAACACGCACACACCGGCAAACAACCACCATCCATAATGCCATCATCATCGGCGAGCGAGTTTAGTGTTCCGCTGTTTCATCACATAGGATTACTTTTCGTATCTTTGGCAGCCGTTTCGGAAGGTAAGAATCGAGCGCCTACCTGCATGCATTATTTATGTCCAATTTAGCGGAATTTGATTCGCCAATTACAGGGATGCTCGAAAAAAGCGCTGCGCCGCTAATGGGGCGCGCGAACTGCATATATGCAAGATCTTTCTGGGAAATGCCAAACTTCCCAAATTGAACCCGTAGCCAGCGTTATGAGCGCAGACGGCGTGGCTGTCAGTTGACCAATGGCAATAATTTCCACGATGCCATTGCAAAAGTGGTGTTGGTCATCAGTAAAGTTTACAGTAGATGCATTGTCGTGGCCAGCCATAAATAGGTCTATGTTCCATATTTTTCTCAATGACGCTCAACATAACGTCGGTGCTGATGTTGACCAATGCCAATAATTTCTATAACATCGATGCAAAAGTGGTGATAGTCAGGAGTAAAGTTTGCAGACGATATTGTTATGGCAGGCTATAATTCGGTCAATGTTGGACATTGTTTCACAACGACATTCTTCAAAGCGTCAGCCCTGAAGCATCGACTTCAGAGCTAATGCTCGAATGTCAATGGTACGCGCAAACTTGCCAGGCTCTGACACATCATCGTTGAGGACAGTTACAGACAGGTGTCAATGTTAGCGATGAAGAGGCCGTTTTGACGCACTGTTGTCTTTCGTATAGTTTTGTCCATAACGATAATTCACATTATGGACATTTTATGAAATTTTCAAAAACGTATAAGCTCTAAAAATAAAACCAAAGGTTCTGTCAAGGTGCAGTCGCCATATTGTGAATTTGCTGAATGTTGTGATCTTTTGTATTGTTCATAAATAGCAGAATTTGCTTCAAATGATTAAGTTACATATACATGTAGCTTCACTCTTCTATATCATTTAGAGTTAATCTTGGTAAACGAACCTGAAGCATAAGACTATGAGAGCATCGATGTTGAAAAGTGAATATACAGTAAGAGCATCTGTTCAATTGTGTAAGAAATGCGATTGGACAGCAAATGACCACTGCCCCAGTTTTGTTTTAAGCTTCTTTAAAACACGCTCCTAAATTCTAGATTAAACCGAGCGAGAGCATGTAACGTTAGATATTCAAAAATATTTGTCCAGCCGTATGGTTGGTCAATATAGGTACGCCATGCACTGAAAGGAAGAGGCTACTGATGTTCTCGTGAAACGACAAAGTAAAAATGGTGTCCTTCGATTGGACTCACAATTCAATTTCTTACATTTAATGTTCTTCGCCAAGTTAATGTGCAGACCCATAAACTGTCATCGTTGCAAACTATCAATATTTAAGCACAGAAATGCAAGCATCTAACAACATGCTTATGAGACACGCAAATAATGCCACATGTCGAGTGTCATCTCTTAGCCTATCCAATAAATATTAATTCTAGGTGCGAACACGTGGCGATAAATAAATTAGAAAACACACATTCCGAATTAATGCAAAAACAGAAATGTCAAAGCATGCATAGTACAAAAACTATTGGTGTTCCATAGTGCGTTGCTCGGTTAGTTTTTGCATGCTTGCCATTCAAGAAAACTCCAGGAAATCCATATCAACGTATATCGATTTTGGAGAATTACTTTTTGAATCGCAAACTTCAGACGTTAGATCGAGTTATGTTCACCAGGAGTTTCACCACTTGCCATTAAAAAAGCAATTACAGAACTCTAAATCAAGTATGACACAGTCACGTTTATAGCGAAGTCCACTTAAAAAACGCATATAAAAACTACAATTTTCCATGATATCGTCGGCCAGCGCAGAGCAATTAACTGCCAAATTAAATTCAGGGCCACTGCAATACGTTAGAAAACAGGCCATGCGAATAACAAGTATACATGTATATCTGCGTCATCTTCAATCGGACGTCACAGCACAAGAGTGGGTTTCAGTCAAGTGTTATTTATATTTTTTTGAAATCGGTGAATATGTATGCATTCAGAAATAGAATTTGCATTGGCGGGCTAACCCATAACTAACTCTAGGGTTCTAAGAACGAGCTTATGAAATTATTGCACCGGATTCCACGAGTCAACCGTGCTTGATGCTATAAATCTCCTCTCGGTTGAATTAACGAGAGGTCGTGTTTGAGCACGGTTGAAATAAGCGAATGTGTTCGTTGGGAAAAAGTCGAGTTGAATACGCCTGAACAGTGTACGTTTCGGAGAACAGGCTTATGGACATCAAAAACGACAGAAATAAACGTGGAAATTTAACCCGTTGTAATGGGCTGTGAAAACTTAGTGCCGAATTTCGAACATGTTGCGGGGATTGGAAACGGAAATGTAGCATGGAAAAATTTGACCATTAACGTCTTGAATGTTTACGAATGTTTTTTGTTTCTATGTGCATGTCGAAAAGTGCATTTCTATAAAACGTAATTGCAACTTCGTACATTAGTAAAACTGACATGCATCGTGTCGATTTATAAATATGGCACACCATTAAGAAACGCGTGTGACCTACCAAATTTTATGACTTTAGCCTGGTGGCACCGGAAGTGCAGAATATTTATACAGACTTTTGCGATGTAGTTTTTGGAGATCTTCATAAAAATGAAATGTTATCTCGATTTTTGCAATACTGCGGGGCTTATATTTTTTTGTGAATTTTACGAGGAAAAAGATATCAAATTTGTATTGCACAAATTTATCCAACTTGCATGGTTCACTGATGTGGGACAGGACTAAAGCGACCAACATATTTAGGCGTCTAATTTTGAAATGTATGCACATTTTCGGAAAATATATGCACCAATACTGCATTAATCCAAATCGAGGGTATTAAAATATGGGAGTACATCTGCTGCGTCGACTAAACACTCGGTGTGCGCCTCTATTTGACGTCTCATAAGTGACATAAATGATTTCACGATGGAATTAACCGCGAATGGCACGTTCAGCTGTGAAAACATTTTTTGCAGAGATTTCCACGAGTATAGTGAACTTGGCTTTTTTTTTGCTTCGATTTCCATTTTGCAAATCATTGCGTCAAATTAGCCACCGTTTTTTTCCGCCCCTGTCCTAAGCTGATTTAATGGCGGCTTTTGTTAGAAAAATGGCCAATTTTCAAGGCAGGTGCTGAAATTTCGTAAATGATGTTAACAAGGCGTCTACTGAACACAATGTTTTCTACGAACAAAGCTGATCGTTACTCGGATCATAACATGCCCAATTTGGCGTCATTAACAACTTTTTTGAAGACGTATATATGATACCGTCAGAAAAATAAGTGACCTGATACTGTAATGACACGCTTTGATACTGAGAAAAGTCGCCAAAACGAGTGTTAATAATGTCGTAAACTTTACGTCTTATTTGGCCATGGTAATTTCTAATAGTTACATTAAAATAAAAAAAACAAATACATTAGCTACTTTCCCGGGAAAATAACTCCACGATAAAACTTCAGCAACGTAAGACGTAAGACGTCTTAAATGTTAAAATTGCATGCAGTCACAAGCACTTTCGGGGACATTTTTAATTGTAATGATCATTTTACGTGTATTATAAATCTAAATTTCAATTGATGAGACTTAATTAACCACAACCAGATTAACCTAGATGTGGTTAATTAAGTCTCGCCAATTTAAATTTATATACTTTCCAACCACTTGAAGAATGTAAAGCCTTATTATAAATTTGACCTATTTTCAATTACGATTGAAATAATCTGTAAAAGGTTAGATTAATTGTAGCTTTTAATTCCAACTTACGGTATCTGACAATGTAAAGGGACGACGCGTCCTCTGGTGATTTTCCAAACAGTGGGGTGTTTCCAACGTGTATTCTTTAAAGTACAATGTTCAGAAATGGTATTATTTTCTGGTTTCATCAAAGTTCTCATCGTATTAATAAAAAGAAGTGACCCTAAATTGGCGCCATTCCCTCGCAGGAATCCACCGTTAATTTTAATCCTAAATAACAAAAATGGCGTCAGTTTGTGACGTGTTCTTGAACGAGTTATTTCGCTACGACCCAAAAAATAACGTCATTTTCAGCTCGATTGCTACCTGTGTACGAATCCACCGCCTACGCACATTTCTCGATACGCAGATTCGCGCAAACATCGACCTCTCAAACGCATTTTAAAGCAGAACTGCGAAATCTGGGCGAGATCCACGCCGTTCGTTTGATTACTTATCTACGGATGGTTCATCGTCTGTTTTAACCTTCCTGTTGTTGAGCGCTCTTCGCAGCACTCGCAGACTCGCAGACTCGCAGACAGCCGAAAATTCCCGTTATTTCTCGCAGACGGTGCGCGCTCGCAGCAGCAGCAGGAAGCGCCGCAATAATTCAGGCGCCATAAAATGCTTTTATAATTACAAAATGTGACACACATTTGACGTCGCCAGGCCAACAATTAAAATCCGTGGCGCGTAAAAGTATAGCGCCAAAAATATTGCCAAAATTGCCCGAAAAATTGGACGAAACACGCAAAAAAATGAAAATATTCGTCGACAAATTGCACGCACTGTCACTGTATTTATTGATAAAAAGCGCGCTGCATAGAACAAAAAAAAAGCTGGTGGTGGGAGAAAAAACAGGGCCCCCTCCGGCGCCATAATTCACAGGCGTGACACAGTGTGTTTAAGTCGAAATATCCGATACACAATACGTGCGAAAAAAAAAGTCGCAATTCTGCTCGCGAAATGTGCGTGTTCGCATCCCGGATTCATTGGCCCGAGCCTCCATTAGACGGAGGGAGAGGAAAACACTGCGCGAACAAAAAAGAGTGCGAGCTAATAGACCAAAACGAACGCATATCCACCGCAACAAATGATAGTAATTGGAATATTTAAAAGCATGCAGGCTCTAGCGAGTTGTCAAATGCGATCAAATGAATTATGAATCTTTCGGGCAGTGGCCATTCAAAAGATAACGACTTCCTGCGGGGCGCAGTCGGCCCTTGGCACCACCCACTCCCGGTATAACCGGACACCAAACAGGGAAAATGGATAAACCGATACATGTACATGTATTGTACGCTATTTCCGTGACGTCACCTTTACGGTAAGAATTCACTGAATCAATTTGAATGACGTCATACTGTATGTGTTGTTGTAAAATCCCGCAAGCATGCCTATAAAACGTAATAAAATATTTAAAAACTACTTAGGAATACAATTGTAAGTCTAAGGAAATTGATTGCTTATCGTTAGCATGTACATGTACACGTAAATTCAGAGACAATTAAGATTCAAGAATGATAGTTGTCATGCCAAACTACGACAGATTGTCCACATGAGTTGGATGGGACTAACGCGAGCAGCGCTGACTAAGGCCAAAACAACGAAACAAACACAATTAAGACATGTTAATGCAGAGTCTAAACCACATGAATCTAGAAAATACAAAGAAGGTAAAAGTTCGTAGCCGATTTTTTAGAGGAACTGGCCCAACAATCTGTGACCACGTGCGTAGCTGAGGTAGTGACGTCTTCACTATTTTCTGATGGCTCAATGTACACAAACTGTTTCATGCACAACATTATTTAAATTTATGAAACATCAATAAATTTCGTATTTGGGTTGGAAATTTAGCCCCAAGATATCATTATGTAGATGCATATATTCTCAAATCCTACGCACGTCTTGTTCCAAAGAGTTGAATAAGGAATTTTCAATCCGTATACAAGTACGTGAATATCCTGCATGGTTGAAGATCCATGTCAGTTTCATACATTGATTTTCAGTATTATGCATTTAAATTACATCAAGAAAAATTAGTCTTTAACTAGGACAGAGAAGATAGATTTTCTTTTCACCACAGCTTCCATAACTAGTAAAGGGTCTCAACTATTCTCTTTAAAATGATACATGAAACAAGATGTAGATAAAAAATACATGTAGCGAATTTAAACATTAAAAATATACATTACATCGTACTAATCGTAGATATGGTGCACAACACGTTTAACTTGCCTTTCAGCGTGATGGAGACAACTTGTTTTAGAGATAAAATAACACCTAGTTCGATATTTGTTTGAATACTCAAAACGATAATTTTAACAAAAGTAATGCAACTTAATGAGGCGAACATCAACCTATGGGTATTAGATGCATCTATTG
This sequence comes from Ommatoiulus sabulosus, assembly GCA_034697705.1. Taxonomy (NCBI): domain Eukaryota; kingdom Metazoa; phylum Arthropoda; class Diplopoda; order Julida; family Julidae; genus Ommatoiulus; species Ommatoiulus sabulosus. The sequence continues at coordinate 4,925 of JAQGAO010002344.1, read as the reverse complement.
TCCTAAAGTCGGGTACTCACTAGCCACCAAACCAAAACTAAAAACCACAAACCCCATACTTTCAACGCGAACCAGTTTCTATAAAAAATTTATACAAACTAGTTTTGCAAAACCTGAGCGTACACGCCGAAATAAACCATATTGACAAAACTGAGCCGATGACAGGAAACACGATAGATACGATATGCTGTCGTCTGCAGTATCATCGATGTCGTGCAGACGAAGCGCTGATAGCAGCGCCACCGCCAAAACGTTTGGCAGTTTCCCTTTCATCTCACCGACACTCGACGGGAACGCAAAACTTAGTTTGCAAACTTGATTTTCTATAGTTTTTAATTTGGCAAAAACATTTTGCTACGCCATTTTTTTCGTTGCCACAAACCAGAAAAGTTTCAAGTTTGGAGTTTTTTAGTTTTGGTTTGGTTATAGTGTGTACCCGGCTTTAGATTCATCAAGGTTCATTCCAAATAACATACAGTGCAGTAGTTGGGTTATCCAAACATTCGTTTCTATCCTTTGGTGAAGATTGGTTAATACTGAGAATACAAAATCGTTAAGCCTCCTTTCGAATCACAAATACGAGCAGTAACTAGACTTCACGTACACTCAGGTTCGTAATCGAATTACAAGAAAAGAGAAAAAAAAATGTTCATGCGTCGGCTGTTTTTGCAAACACGACTTTTAAGGTTTGTGCAGCGTGGACACATTTCGATTTTGCGTCCACTTTTTCAGATCCATTCTCATCTAACGTACGGAGGTTTTCCTGCTCAAAACCAATCCAAATCGAAATAGAAATGACAGTTCTGGACTCATTCAACTGACAATGCAGTCCTCGAACTTGGCCTGCTTCCATCGGCATTCAAGAGAAAATAGCCTTTTGGAAAAGTCCACCAGCATCAAAAGAGAAAAAAAATCCTAGCCCAGATCCAATCTATAGAACCGGCGCTCATTGGCCGAGTAGCTTTTAGATGTATAAAGAGATATACAAAGAGAAAATGAAAGAATGGCAGCTGAGTATTGTCAGTGGCGTGCTACGGGAATGGTGCAGGGTCACGCATTGAAATGGGCATTGGCCGACCAGTTGTCATGGATGACAACGACCATCACCAGCGAACATACTCGGTCAGCGTGGCTATGTTACTTTACAGTGTACACGCGCGTTAAAACCTATAGAAATACATGAGAAAAAAAATGGAAATTATTTAAAAGAATTCTATCCTAAAATAAATTCGTTTTGGGACAAAATTACTACATGAATAGTAAAGGTACAGTATGGCATTCTCGTGTAATGTACTTATGCTGATTGTGGGACTCACCGAATCTCCATTTAGTCTTTTTACAATTGATGTTAATTAAAGGGCCTAATGTATGTACATTACAGTATGTCGACATGTTAAACATTTTACCTTCGATAAATTGCGAATCAAGTGGACCAATCAATACACGTGTATTAAGGACTGTGCACCTCATGATGGGTATGATTAAATTTTAACAAAATATATTAAAGTATCACTTTACGACATCCAGCAATTGCGAACATCTACAGTAAAAGTATCCATAATATTGTAATCACCAAATATTCCAACATATACAGTATCCAACAAAAGCTTTTATGAAAGACACTTCCACCAGTTGTGAAGTCACACGTGCCAAATCGACATGCTTTTTATATTAACAAAATCATTCAAGGTTATCACTGTTTTTAAACCAATTAATGCATTCCTTTTGCACATTCACATTTGACTTCACGACTTCCAAAAATGTCATTCGTAATGCTTTTGTACGAGTAATCCTGATATAACGAATTACACATAGTTTACATTATTAATTAGAAGGTATGACAACAACGGGCACTGTGCAAATGGTTGATGATGATTATGATGAATAACAATAAAATGTATGATGCAGAAAATGTTCCACTATAAAAATGCGCTGCACTAATGTGGTAAATCTGGAACCTTCTGAAAGTCATGTGTATTTTTTGGTCGGTTCATTGAACCAAAATTGTTATTACTGTACCGCATTCAAACCGCATCATCACTTCATTTGATTTCAATAAAAATACGGCAACATTACAAACTTTAACCGTTTGAGGAATCGTTTGCATAAAATCAAAAATTGTACAGGTTTGTGTGCGGCGGCATTTCAAATAGCTCGCATATATGCAAAGTGCTGCATAAATTGATAGGCAGGAGGAAATGGGCTCACCCTGTAGAACGAGGGTTGCTCTTTCAACGGGCACATCGATCTCGTCATCAACGGAACAGGCAGCAGAAGCATCGTGCTCGTTGCACGTCGTCGAGGCTACAATAATTTCGGCACGACACTGTTGCTGTGGTAATGAGGTCTTAAAATACGTGTAATTAATCCCATCAGCAACAGTAGCACGCAACGCTTAAGAAGTCGAAGCCTCCTTGAGTCAGCCGACCAGCCAGCCATCCAAAATCCATAGGCAGGCGCACCTATCTGTCAGAGCGCATTCGAGATGGGAGGGGAAAAGCTCATCAAGCATGCAAATGGGCTGCTTGCTGCTATTGCGAGAGGAGTAGACGATTTGCCCCGTGAAACCACCGCCATTTAGAAGCCTCGTCATCGTTCGGAGAGAGCGGCTGGCCATCAGGATTACGGCGCTGGACACCGCGATGACACGACCGCGCGAGAGATGGACGAGGCCCTGAAGAGAGCTTGGTCGGCGAAGGTGCAAACTGGCGGTCGGGACCAAATTCCGCCGTGTATGACTCCCGATACCACCACCTAGCTTACAGAGCCACGTGGGAGGCCGCCATATTGAATTGCATGTCCAACTTTAATTGTACTTTGAATGAGCTGGTTATTATGTTTATTCAACTTCAGATATCATGAAAGACATTGGAATAAGCAGTGTTGTAAAGTTTAGTTTAACCACAATTACGTTTAAAACAGTGTTGCCCTATGCTGTAGGGATATATCCTGAGATTTATGGCTCCATGTATACAGCAACAGAATTTTTTTTCAGTTGAAATAAATATCTGGTAATTTCGTGCAATTTATTTCGGGATATAAATTCCCATGTGGGCGATGACCTTGAGAAACGCTATTAGGATTATAGGAATACTCCGGCAGAATCTTCGCAAATCGCATTCGGGCAGCTATAGTCGCGAAGTCATATGTGCAAAAGTAAGGTTTGAAAACGACGAGAACCTTGAAGGAATTATTTTTGACCTAACCTTGAATGAATTAGTAGAAACCAACATCCAGGTTTTGAAAATTCGCATTGAAGTCACTTTAATACGATCTGCGAAGCCCCTGTTTAAGTATATGCTATGTAAGTTTTACTCAATATTCCCGATTATCGGGGAAAGTTGGGAAATAAATAATCGAAACCCCCCGGATAACAACTACAATATAGCCTACTTAATATAAACCTGTTATTCACAAAATCTACACGTACTTGGTTCACACCACGTTATTTTTTTACGGAAAAGAAGTTTTTAACTTGATTAGGTTGCATTTACCACGTCCAAAGAGGTTATAGTTACAAAGAATCACAGGAATCAAATGCTACTTATTGCTAGACCGCTCCAATAAAACAACTCATAATAAAACGTAGGTCAAAATAAGGAAGGAAGGTAGTACGGAAGTGGCCAATATTTAGAGGAGCTGACCAACTGACCGTCATCTGGAAATAACCAAACTTTAGAGTTGGTCCATGTCCAGAGTAGAAAACAGTACATGTATCCGATAGTTAGAGGGGTACTCCGCGCAAATGATTCCTCGTCACATTTTTTGACATCGATAGGGTTCGTCAAAATGGCGACTTCCCCTAAACGTCACCTAGCGGCCGGTTGCACTTTCCTCCACCGAGGCGCTCTTGCATGCCGTACCTATTCGTCGATTCCGATTGATTTTCCTCAAGGAATAAACATCGCAAACTATTGACCAGCTGTCGTTTTTTTTTCGCTAGATCTTTGGCGAGGGCTAAAAAAACTACACCGCGTTCTATGGATTATTTAAGAAAGCAATTAAACGACTAGGCAAGGGCTAATAATTTCAGCACTGCCTTCGACCCAAACAAATGGTGGAGAGGAGGGGGTGGGGGTAATCGATCGCGGCCATGTTTTCTGCGCCATTCTTCCTCCGGAACCGGACGTTGGTGAAGATCTATGTGGGTTTCGCGCCAACTGGCGTCCGTCACGTGGCGCTCAATAAATAATTAGACGAATTTATCTCATCTGGGTAATTAGTCGCAGATAACACATGTGGGAATGAAAAGTTGTTTTCGGCGTGAGATGCACTTAAAATGGAGGCAGGCTAGCCTTAAGTGTAGAGCATTCGTTATCGGGCAGCACTCAATGCGAAGGCACGAGATTGGCGCGTCCCCACGCCCATTCACTCCCGTGTCCATTTGTCTTCTTCAAAGCCTTCGCTTCGGGATAAGGCCTCCATTATACCAGAAAATGCTTTTCGCTTTTGCCCTCGCTCCGGGACCCTTGATCCAGCGCAACGTTGACCCCCAGCGCAAGAAACGTTTCCCTTTTTCGTTCCACCAATCAGAATGTAACGTGAATTTTTCATGAACATGCTTGCCAAATTTTTTGACAAGAAGAGAAATGAATTTCGAAAATGGGTTTGAAAATACAGTACAGTAAAACCTGGAAACGTTACCACCTGTTTATGTTGACCAATTTTTAGTATTTTGTTTTTTCTAGTGTACATTTCCTTTATAAAAATTCTCTGCACAGTGACCACCTGTCTATTGTGTACAGTGACCAGTGTGTGTTGTCTTTTTTTGCAATTGTTACATTGCCAATGTACCTTATAAAGTAGCCAGATAACAGATCGAGTCACCTTACATCCTGATTTAACCCCAGTGGTTCTCAAATAATTCAGCCAATCATGTTATTCAGATCGAAAAAAATCACTGAAAACATGATCATAAGAAGCAA
>JAQGAO010002343.1:0-20031 GCA_034697705.1 Ommatoiulus sabulosus | reverse complement strand
CCCCCCAATTTTCACCGACCCATTTTTCTTTATTTGATGTTTTGTTGTTTTCGTAGATCGAGGTATCGTCGTCCCGCTTCGAACAATGTTGGCGACGACAATTCCTCGAATCAATTCTGAGTTTATCCCCCTCGCTTTTTTGTGTCGCTCGCCATAATACCGCGAATCCATTGTCGGTTAATTATGGTCCTCTTTCGCATGTATATATTTTTCGTCGATCGAATCGACTTTTTCTCAACTCCGTTTCGACTTTCCATCCCCATTTCTCGAATGTTTGATGGTCCAGGGCCTCGGAGAAGTGGGTTTGTCGGGCGCGTCGCTGCTGGTGCAGGGAGGAGGGGGTTATTTGAAGAGTAGGGCAGCAGCATCAGGGTCGTCTGCCTCGACTGCCGCAGCGCCGTTCGTTGGCCCCGTTTTCTGCGTTTTCTCGATCGATGAAGCCCTAAAATCTGGGCGAAAATGTCTGCATGGGGCGTACCAAACGGCTGGGGATGGAAAGAGACGGCGGAGGATCAAGGAGGATGCGGAGCAGCCCACCCTAGATCAGTTCTTTAACGTGAAGCTGGCCATCTTATTGTTTCGAATATTTTTTTTATTCTTTTTTACTTGGAAAACCGGTAAACGTTTGCTTTTGCAGAAAATTCCAAGAGCGGAATGATGAATCCGTAATGCTTTTGAATACGAAACGTTCTGGCTCGTATTTGTCAACCTTTTTTTTTTAGTGCTCTGACGCACGCCACGACAGTGTCCAACGCGTGCTTTTTCCTGCGATGAATATTCCGCACCTCATCGGTGGTCGTAGTTTCTCCCCTTCCTTTGCCCCTGGGCCATAAAAGTAGAGTCAATACTGGGACACCTGAGCAAAGCGTTTCGATATGCGTGGAATAATGAAGGCGCAGATAATGACGGCGAGCAGGACGGACAAACACGGTCACGATGAAACTGTCCCCTAGCTCGTGCGTGGCGTTTTCGTTCGTATTTAATCGCAGTCTGTTATTTATCGGACGAAAACAAACTGACATTTTAAAGCAATCTTCTCTGTTTGCGCTGTCGCCGTAAATCGTGGTGTGATTGGCGACGGTGACAGCTTAGGGGGGAGGGGGACGCTATCTTCGACAAATTTCTGTCAAGAAATCGCTGTCCCAAATTTCGAGATAACGTCTGTCTACCGCAGAAAAAAGTAAACTGTGAACCACGGCGCAGTCTTTAGATGTTTGTGTTGTACCAATTCACTCTCGATGAAATATCCCCGGGGTAATGGAACCCATGTTTAACCTGCTGTAACCAAAATGGCGTACTGAAAATGAACAAACTTTGACCAATGCTGCCAGATTACGCATCCTGGCCTCCCCTATCTGTGTGACCAGGAAGTGCGGCCTGCACAAATGCATTGCATCATATGCCAGGCTGCATGTCCGCAATGTTGTTTTTGCATAATATCCCGAGATTAACCCTCTATTGGCTGGGTTAACCTTTCTCTTAATTTTTTTCCCTAACCGTGTTTGTGCAATACAACGGCGTGTTAACCCTGGGTTATTCTTAACCTCTGTTGGTGCAACCGGGTTTTATCGTCGCAGGTAGTCGCTCACGGTCATGTCTTAATTAAAACGGTAGCGACGCGTTGCTCTAAAGGCCGTTAGCATTTCCTTTCCTTCGAAAATGAGAACGTCTGGTCTAGCTCCCGAGTGAAAAATCTATATTTTCATCATTTTTTTTATTATTATTTCAACTTTGTTCCCTTCCCCCACTTGCTCCGAATTTCTCCGTCGGCATCCTTCTGGCCGCTCCCACTCTTGTCTCGTCGTAAAATAAAAACGAGCTAAAGCTAGAGTGTCGGAGGGGTGCGAATGCGCCATCATAGGGGAAAGGGAAGCCATTAAAGGAGTAGCGAAAGGGGGAAGCCGATGAATGTAGGTTACAGCCTTGCCCTCGACATTCGCCGTCCCAGTTTCAGCAGCCGTCTGAAGCCGGCCGATCGATACGGGGCCCCCGGGATGCCAATGAACTCTCGGGCGCCACGGCGCACGCGCCCCATTCCGTTCATCCGTCGATTTTTCAAGGGCAACCGGCAGCCGGTGCGACTGACCTAGTAACGACGTTATTGAGCGCCATCTTCCGGAGCTACGCTTACGTAAGCGAGGGACCGCCGAAAATCACTTCCCACGCGTTGCTCGCTTTTTTTTTTATTTGTATGGGAAGGTGGAATTTTTATTTCTCGCAGCTGTCGGTGGATCTGGACATGGGACCTCGATGCTCGAGATGAGTATCCGACTGTAGGGGCCGCATACTGTACATGCATGTACAGCTTCCGCTCCAGAAGTTGAAATTTTACTCGTTTCTTAAAATATGTTGGCTTCGTCTGTTAATCTATACGTGCAATTATCGTAGGATTCATTCGCAACGATTGTCTTAATGCGCTTACCGCTCGGTGTACACTAGCGCCACCAAGCGGAATAAGAATGCGGTATGCTTTTTAAATGAGGGCGCACACAAAGAAAGCTTAGGCAATTTTTGAAAATCTGAAAGCAGATTTGTAAGACACAGAGTGGCACACGGATCACTTTCCAGATGGCTACATCGATTTTCTGCCGCCTATGTATCGTAAAAACGTGTCCTGCACTCATCATGAGATGCTAATGCGCATGTGCGATGTTTTACGCGGAATGTTTCACCTAGGATAACGCATACATTGGCGCCACCAAGCACACTGACCATCACGCTGTATCAGGGTTTATTGTTCGCCCCAAAGCTGGAAACAAGAAGCTGAAGGAAGCGCGTCGAAAGCTTGGTCGACAAGAACATTTTCGTTTTATTAGTTTGAGATCACGTTTAGCTAGACCCGTAGTTCGACATATCCAATGACGTTACAAAAAGTAGCCGTTATTTAAGAATTGGGTTAGTAAGTTGGATTCGAATGAGTCAATTGAATTTTTTGTGGCGTTGCTATATCCGAACTTGTTTTGCCTTATTAACGTTTAGGGGGCGTACGAGAGTGGTTCCCGTACAGCGTTACGTAGCCGTTGGTTTCTGCCAAGGTTTTCGGTCCAGCTGCCCGAATAACCTCGTCCTTAAAAATCCAGGCGCTAACCAATGTCATTCCTTAGCCATCTTTCTATTTAGTTGGGAAGTTTCTTCAACCCTTCGTTGCCCTTGGAAGCGTGCCCTTGAGGAAGGAAGGAGCAGATTTCATTGATAGCAGAAACGCGTCCTTCTCGGCCATGCTTTTTCCTCGAACGGAAATGCCCAACCCGTCTGCGCTTACGACGACGACGACGATGATGCACCCGGGCCATAAAACACCGAAAAAATGCTCTTCATCCTATATACGCAGGCTATACGACGAATAAGGCAGTGATGGATGGGGAGCAGCGGCGGGGCCTTTTTTTATGGGGATTTAAGGGGTGACGCATTCGCCGAACACTCTCTAGGGTTATTAGTGACCGCCCCCGCATCGAGGTCCTACCGTATTTTATAAACACCATCCGTGGCGCGAATGAGTCGTGATTTTTTAAAAGGGTGTTGTGTTCGTGCGCCGAGATTTCAAAATTTCGTGTTTGTAATGTGAATCACGTACCGATCTCGCGGATTGGCGTGACACGACGGGGAAGTCTGAGTAGGAAAGAAAAAAAAACAATCTGGGAGAAGTCAGTGAAAACTGGAAATCGAGGCGTCGCACATTTTGAAGAGAATCAAATGCGTCACGAAATCCTCGGATCTCATTTGCATGCATGATTTTTGCCACGACGCGTAATATTCGCGGCACGCCAGTTGACTCAATTTCTGGAAAAGCAAACGCGTGTCTTGTCCGATGCATGTGATCATTTCTGATGAATGGGAACGGTAACTCCATCCTCGCCCCCTTTCGGCATTCCTGCGAAGTTGCATTACTGATCTGATATCATTGGGCTCGTTTGGACATTCCTAAAAAGTTGTATCGAGGATCACTGGCGATTCTCTGGAAAATGTTCCAAACCTGTCCAGGTGAGCCATCGTGGTTTTTCCCGTCGCCGCGTTGGAATTTTCAGCCTTTAATATGCAACCATAAGTCCGTTGACTCAGCGATGACGCGGTTCGTTAGCATATCGATTTTCTCTCCTCTTATATCGATTGAACGTTTTCGCCGCGGAGGCTTATGAAATGTGGCATGGGGAATTTGGTGAATTGCGACGGGTCAGGAATCCAGTTTTCACCCGTGAAAAAGTGGATGGTGTGGGGAAGGGGGCAGCTTCGATTTCTAAAATTCTGCCGTTTCATACCGACGATGAGTTGCGCGAATCGTCCCCTCCCACTTTTGTTTACTGCGCTTTAATAACAAGTTGTTTTTCAGTCTGGCGGTGAATCACCCCCGCGGCACTGCGGTGACGCCACGTTCCGCGGTGTTGTTGGCGCCCGGGACAATGCCGAGCACGCGGGATTGGCGCCAAAGTTGCGAAAGGGATGATCGCGCTTACGTGGAATCGAGCCACGAAGAGCAGGTGCTAGTCATCGCTGCAAACGGGACAGATCATACCGGAAATTAGGCGGCGCTGCGAGCGTAAAGGGCTGAAGGCATTCAACTACGGTCGACCCCCAACTTCCAAACATAGCGCTGGTTCCTACGTTGAATATAGGTTTTCCATATTGCCCTATTCACATCGACCAAATTCGTACCGTAATTACGCCACATAATAGTAGGCGGCGCTAAGTGACGTTTATACGACATTTGCAACCGCTTCCGTACCAGTTGAAGTTAATCCAACTTTTCCCGTCTGATCAGTTCCGCAACGCACGTGACGTCACTACGGTACGGATTTGGTCGATGTGAATAGCCATATCGTATGAATTAAAGCGCGGATGATTAAAACAAGATTCGGCGTTTGTTCGTATAAGGGCAAGACGAACAAAGGGTTTTGGTCCGAAAAAAATACAAACATCTTTCTGTTTGTGCGGAATTGCATTTTTCAGGAGCAGCCTTGACCCCCATTTACTTACCTCGCGCCTCTACGGGGATGCGCGTACCTTTTTCGGCCATCAATCTCATCTTTAGATTAGACAAGGTGTGAGCATCTATAAGCCGAGATAGATCACCGTAATGGCAGCGCTGCGTTGCTGTCACGTGACGTTCCCTACAATTTATACACACTGAAGGTCGGTGTTTATGGGCGTGTTCTCTTGTTATATATGCGCGTAACGCATTTCACGTTAGGAATATATAAACAGGCACGCCCATAAACACTGACCTATGTTTGTCGGGAATATCACGTGACATCAACGCAGCGCTGTCACCTTTAAGCGTTTGATTAATCCATCGAAGCGGTATTGGTCGGGCGATTGAAAGTAAAATTTTGACCCAATTTCGACGAAGTCGTCTTTTGCATCTTATCAGATGCTAAGGTGCACTTCAGGTGCTAACTTGGGACTCGACAGAATGAAGCACTTATCTCGACCCCGGGGTGCGTCTCGTATCAATTTCGACGTAACCGAGTTTGACCCTAGTTTCAATTAAGAAACTACGAGTATCTCCCACTCACTTACCCCCCGATAACCCGAATGTTTGCCCGAATCGAGATGAAAATGGCGCAGATAACGTCCCCACGTGACTGTCTTCCTGTGGCAATTATTTGCCTATTCGACTTCTGAAGACGATCGAATAAGAAAGTTACACGCTCCTTTTACTCGCCTTCAGGTGCTATTGAACTTGAAAGAAACCCTCGGTTCGAGTCAAGGTTAATTTGTTTAAATTTTTATCGAATTTAAAAGATATGTCCACATACCCCTCCCCGCAAAAAAAATGACAGCCAAGCCCATTTTCTTCGGGTGGCGAGAGCAAATAGGCCTAGTTTTAAGGGCAAAAAAAAGGTCATTATGCACAGAACGATCAGAGGTGACTTTGTCTGTTAGTGTTTTGTTGAGCCAATCGTTTGAAATGGCGACGACGCGACTGTTTATTACTGCGAGGTTAATTAACGAAATGAGAAGCGCTTTATCGGTCTGGTCCCGGTGCTTACTACTAATCGTTCACCCGGGACGATCTCTTTGGCACGACCTTTCTGCGTGGGCATGTGGTCTCTTTCGGAAAATAGGTCACGTTAGGTAATCACGAGCCATCCGTGTTTTTCTGTTTATTTCGGTAAATCATTGATGGCGTTAGGCCCGAGGGTCGGGCTTCGCATACGCGCTAATAAGGTGAGCTCGTTATTACGACCGACGATAAAACATTCCAAGGTCGAATGTTTAGGGCTTTGCGCCCAACGTAACGCGCATGCTTAAAATCAGCCAAATTTATGCACGCATGGGGGGGAAAGAGTTCGTTGGCTCGCTGGCTAATTTTTGCGCGTTTGCCAAGAAAAAAAGGTGACGCAACCTGGGAACGAACGTATTTTTAAACAGAGTTTAGCCTTGGCTTTTCGGTCGCCATCCATGGCCACCCGTACGCTTTTTTAAAGTGCGTTTTGGTTGGAAAACGTCGCTGCTTTCATCGGATTCGACCATAAAGACCTTAAAAATGAACTACCGTTTCACGGTATAAGAAATACCAGTATAGGCACTCCGTGTCGGCACCTTTCATCATCATGTTCCAATGTTATAAAATAAAAACGACTGCAGCGCCTGATTTGATACGGTGGCAGCTAAGCATGTTAAAAGTCCAACGATACGACGCGAAATGATCGTATCGTAGGCGATTAATTCAATGGTTTGACATACAGTATAGGAAAAGATACCCACAGGGTTGCACAAAACTGCTCGATTGGCTAAGTGTATATCCTCTGGAAAGCGTGTGCAGCATACGAAAAATACCGTATCATAACATATTACGATTTGATAAAGCAGATGCTGCCTATACGTGGATTGATGCGCATTTTCCCACTTAGCCGCCGCTAGTCGCACAGTTGGCGCTGCGAAGATGGACAGGAGAAATGCGCGGAGTGCACGTACTGGTATTCCGTATACTGTGTACCGTTTACCGAATATTTTAATTTATTCCACCACGTGAACGACTCAACACTGCTTATTTCCAACCTTTTAGGGGGACTCGAACTGCATCTCCAAGCTGTAAGCTACTGTATATGTAATTAACACGAACTTTACTTCTTTCTTCTATAGTACCACCGCCACCCAAGATTTTTTCGCCGATACAATTTCCGAAAGAAACTAGACGTTTCTTTAACTACTGGGACGAGTTCCCAGAAGTTTGGCAACTTCGCGAGGAATGGAATTTGGCGCGAGATTTAGGTGATACATGTATAGGAATCAATTTTTTTTTTTTTTTTTTACTTTTTTTTTTTTTTTTTGGTTTTTTTTTTTTACTTTTCGGACACGATCTAAAATCTCATTCTGGGAATTTGCTTTTTTGGGCTCGGCACTTTCATCGTTCCTCGCCGACCCACCCTGTACTGGGAATGGCAAGCGTCGTTGGAGGGCGCCTTTTTTTAAAACCGATTCTTGGAAAAAAAAGGGCTGCCATTTTCGGCTTTATGTTAACGAAGCTATTCGCTCAATTTTCGCATTTCTGCGTTCGTGCAGAAAGTTTTTTTTCTCTCTCCCCCCACGAACTGCCGATGAAGATGAGCGAGCATTTTTATTGGGTAAATGGCTCTTAATCGCGCCGGTGCTTAAAGGGGTGGACCAGACAAGCAAAACTCCTTTTTTTGTTCGTTCGTTTGTTCGTTTGTTCGTTTGTTTGTTTGTTTGTTTGTCGGAGAAGGTGAAGATGTACGTTTCATGAAGCTGGTCGATCGTAAAAATGCGAGACAATTGCGGGTTGAAAGTTGGCCTAGTGAGCGGGACGTGAAAAAAAAGGGGAAAACGTCGCAAATTCTTGACCAGACATTAACCATTGGCCGTTTCGAATAGTTTAGGTGCGAGTTTTTTTTGGTCGTTGTTTGAACGTGCCGAAATTTCAACCTTGAACCGGATGCCAGCACCAGGGGCGCTGCGGGCCATCGTAAATGGATTGAATGAGCGCGTCGTTTAGTCAATGGCACCTCGTTTTACCCGGAGTGAAATGTTGATGCGATGGCCTCTGGCCAGATCGAGGGCGAAACTGCTAGAAAATGACTGAGGCAATGCTCTGTGCTTTGGCCAATCGAATAGGAGTATTCGGAAAAACTTTCTACGAATACCATCGTCGACAGTCGTCAAGTTGACGACACGCTCATTGGGTTTAAAATTCACTAGGTGCAGACGTGATTTCCACGACTGACAAAAAGTGCCATTCGTAAAGCTTCCGTGTGAGCCCCCTACACAGACCGCGGTTCGATCCAGAGTGAAGCGAGGGTGTTTCGTTACGGAAACGCAATTTGATTTCGAATAATGCCCTATTGAGTATTCACATTGACCAAATCCGTACCGTAATTATGTCACGTGTTGCCGCGCATGCGCACATGACAGTAGGCGGGCTAAGTGACTGTGACGTTTATACGACATTTGCAACCGCATCCGTACCAGTTGAAGTTGATAAAACTTTTCCCATCTGATCAAATTTTAATCGTTATTCATATTGTGGAGGAAGTAAATAGGAAAAAAACGTTAAACGCGAACCGATATATGTACGCGTATTTTTACGTGCGGCGTGACGTCACTATTGTACGGATTTGGTCGATGTGAATTGGCCATTAAATGGGTATTGGCTGCAAAAAAGTACACACTCCAACGTGTTATTCACCCATGCCGTAATAACGGGTCGAAGTGTTCGGAGCAGGTGGCTCGGTCACATCAGGTTTGTGTTAGCCACAGGTGGCTACAACCGGTACTGATGGGTTTTGGGGGGAGGGGACCACTTTTTTTTTTTGGCCGCATTTTTAATTGGCCGCTTCTAACATCTCTTATCTAATTGCGATTGGGTTTCGCCGTACACCTGGGCGACTTACTAATGGACTGGCTACATTATTTGATACGGCGCGCTGACCGTCTGCCGTAATAAAGTCGGCGGCGAGTGCTGCTGTAATTTTTCGGACGACCCTCGGGTGTCTCATCGGCAGTCGCTCCGAAAATATTTTCCCAAAAAGGTCGGTCGTGTACGATGATTCTTCGGGCATTTGAAGCCCACCCCCCGCTGCGGGAGGATACTCACTCCGCGATTGATTTTTTTTACTTCGCACGTTTGGCCTCGCGGCTGATGTCTGTTCGTCTGAGAAATCGTTCAACGTCAGCTTTTAACTATATTTAACCAAGTTGAATGCATTCGAATAACCTTAACCGGCTCGCTTTTGCGTCTATTTTGTCGCTGCGAAGTGTCTCGCGTCTGACGGCCTGGTTCGACAATTTACGAACAAGGGCTCTCTTCGTAGCATTAATTTACAAACTATGCACATTTTTATCCTAGCGCTATTCAAAATTGCTGTCCTGTCCCGTATTGTCGGAATTTTTTGATATACAGGGTGTCTCGATGGCTTCATAGGTTAATTTTTTATAATAATTTTTTTTTCCAAATTATTATTAAATGTTTCAAAATCGTGGAGAACATTGGATTACGACAATTAATGATTTAGCTAAAATCAGCCCCCCTCGCGTAATTCGCATTATCTGACATACGTCGCTCTGGCTCCTGCCCTGCAGAGACAGCACCTGTATACGAAATATAAGTAGGTGCACTCCAATGGACGTTTGGGCTCCGAAAAACACCGCAGCGCCGCTACGTGTACGAAATGAATACAGATGAAGCCACGCCCTGCGCGCTTGTAAACGAATCATAGGCAACATGTCACCCACCTGTGTTCTTTGGTTTCACGGGTTAAGATGGGCGTGGCTTCATCTTAGTGTTCATTTCGTACACATGGCGGCGCTGCGGGGTTAGTGGAAAACATCAATGGAGTGCACCTACTTATATTTCGTATACTGTAGGCACGGTGTATGATCGATCTACTGTAGGCGGAGCCAGCAAGCGACGTCTGCTTGGTCTATCTTACGGCGACAATTACGTTGCACTGACGTAATTAATAAATAGATTTTTAAGAAAAAAGTAAGAATTAAACGAAAAATCAAGGTAACTTGCTAAATACATATAAATAGACTGACAAATATCATTGAACGATGCGAACCTAATGTCCGGTTCGCATCGGACAAATCCGTACCGTAATTACGTCACGTAAGTGGACGCGCATGCGCACGTGACAGTAGGCGGGGCTAAGTGACGTTTATGCGACATTTGCAACCGCATCCGTACCAGTTAAAAGTTGGTTAAACTTTTCCCGTCCGATCAGTTTTCGGTACGGATTTGTTCGATGCGAACCGGGCATATTCTATTCACGAAAGATACGCGTAATCTAATTTATGTACATGTAATACGTTTCATTTACGGCACTGAAAGCGCCGTTCTCTGCAGGGCTGGGGCCAGAGCGGCGTATGTCAGATTATGAGAGTTCCTCAGAATTACGCGAGAGGAGGGGGGGGGGGAGAATGATTAGCTAAATCATTAATTGTGACATTGTCCTTTCGGCTGGTTCCAGCGAGGTGAATGAGACTCGACGTGTTCGCACTTAGCGGCTGATTCAGTAGCCGTCCGGTTGAACGTGGCACACCAAATACTCATCTTTCAACATTTTGTTGTTGTTATTAATCCGGTTTCAATCTCATTTGCCAGGAATGCTCTTCTCCGCGTGGATTTCCAACGAGAGCGAGATCTGAAAGGGTTGAGGAATGAACTTTGTTGCCAACTGCATTCGTTTTTCACCGATTAATGAGACTTGAATGCGATGCAGGACGCTGAACCAGCGCTCTTTTTTGCTCATCTCCTCGTTATTAGAATTGCGTGAAGCAATGTCGCGAACATCTTAAGGGATGGGTGGGGCCAACCGCCGAGGAATGCGCCGCGCACCTCATCATTCTGTGGTTCCCGATCATCCCGTTAAAGAGATGGCGCGATTGCCGTATGAAATAATGACTCTTAAATCAGTTTATTCATGGCATTCTTCCCTTTTATTTTCTTGCAGAGGAAGAAATCGACGTCGTCACTGTGGAGAAAATTCAACATCAACATCAGCAACAGCAGCAGTTGAAGAATGCGCCGCCTCCGCCGCTGCAGCAGCAGCAGCCGCCATTGCACCCGTGGATGACCGTGGCCGATGCTTGCGCCAAGCGACGCTCTTTGCCTAGTCATCCGAGTCCTCAGGTGCGACGCCAGCTGCAGCTCGCCGTGGCCCAGGCGACGAAGGCGACGCCGCCGACCAAAAACCAGAAAAGGGACAAAGGCAAGCGGAAAAGGGCCGCAGCCGCCAAAAGTAAGGCCGCGGCGGCGACGACGACGAGACGTTTGAGCGCGACGCCGGCGCAGGAATCGTACGACGCCAACGGCAAGAAGAAGCACGTCATGCGCATCTACAACAAGAACGCCGTGGACTCGGACGATGCCAACAAGCGCGAAGAGCACAACAAGTTGGAGCGCAAGCGTCGAGACGACCTCAAGGAGTTCTTCCAAAACCTGCGCAGGCAAGTGCCCGAGCTGAAGAACGAAATGAGGGCCGCCAAGGTCCTGATCCTGAAGAAGGCCACCGACTTAATTGGAAGCCTTTCTTGCCAGTACGACAAGATCGTGAAGGAGAAGGCGGCGGAGGCGAAGCGTAATAGAACGTTGGCGCTTCGTGTTCTCGATTTAAAAGCCGAACCAAGTGCCAAACGACGACGGTGAGACCATGGACACAATTTTCATGATTACGCATCCGCCATCCATTCTTCCTTCATTGACACGCAACACATCCACCATCCATCATTTCTTCACGGACACCCCATCTTATTAATGCTTTGGACTATGAAAGATTGTGCAATTTGCGGTGCTGGCCGATCGCGGCGTCCATTTGGAACTATCCGCGAATGGCGTTTAGGAACCGGAAGTTCCCTTCTTGTAGCCACCACCTTTCTCTGGCGGACCGCGCGGCGCTCCGTTTTCCTTCTTCATTCATAAGTCTTCGGACATCTACCTCTTTTGTTTTTATCGATTCGTTCCCATCTTCCACCATTCATATTTTAATTAAGACGCACCGTCATTACGTAGCCATTTCACTCTACGATATAGACTAAACGCATCTTTATCTAATGTAAATAGAAAGAAATACGAACACTACTAAAACGGTCGACTTGTATGTAGTCCATAGCCCTCTCACGCTTGCGCGAGAATGGACGCCATCTGGTGAGTGGTTGAAGTAGGACAGACCACGCTTCGGGAGGTTTTTTTGTATTACTACGGTTACTGTTCTGCTGCTGCTACTACTACGATGATGATGAGATGGTCCGTTCATTTTCGAAAGATTTGTTCCTTTTTTTTAATGTCAATTTCATCGTGTTTCTTCGTTTTGTGTTTGTTCGTTTGTACTTTCGCGCTTTATTATCCGTACGTTTTTTTATCGTCGAGTTTACTGTCAGATTTTAGGTTTGTAAAAACTCTTTAATCATAATTTGGCGATCGTTTCCTGCAAACGCTACTAGTGCCATGGAAAATCGTTTTTTTTATTTCCGCGATTGATTGCTGGATTTTTGATGCCACCGTGTTTTCTTGGGTTTGTCGATGTCGATTGGACGTTGACCGAGTATTGCGACGCCATCTTGAAATTTTCTAAAATCAAAACTATACGAAGGAAACGTTGTTATGCCACGCGAATTCTTTTAACGTTCAATGTCAGTACATTTTTTACACGTATAATGGCGGTGAAACCTTCCAACGCCATCTGTGGCGCAATTGCGGTTGCCATTTCTGATAATAATTCTCGCAATTCATGGAAGACGTTTGAATAAATAAGACAAAATGGCGTCGTCGTCCCTGGTCATCGTCGTATGTACGAATTATAAAAAATAAATGTGATGAATATATTAAGATAATTTTTAGTGCCTTAATTATGCTTTCATAAACTATAGCTGTGGAATTTTTTTTTTTTACTAAATTTGGTGCACTAAAAATGAATGGCGAAGGAAAGATCTTGGCACCGCGAGATCCCTTCATTGGAAAGGGGTCACTTATGTTCCCTTAAATGTGAATATAATGCCCGATTCACATCGAACAAATCCGTACTGTAATTACGTGACGTGCGTGGCCGCGCATGCGCACATCATAGTAGGCGGGGCTAAGTGACGTTTATACGATATTTGCAACCGCATCCGCACCTTCTACCGTTATTTTGCGGGAAGTCAATGAAATTAACAAATAAAAAAACCGTTAAATGCGAACCGGTACGCCTATTTTTACATGCGGCGTGACGTCACGCTATAAAATTCTGTAACGCACGTGACGTCACTCGGTAAGGATTTGTATTTCGATGTGAATCTGGCATTATTGTCACTTAATGGAACAGGTTGGATCCCTTTCTGGTTTTGTGGCGCGGAACACTTCTCTGGCCTTGATTTTTAGGATATAGCACGAAGAATGGCATTTAGATCAGATTTGTTGGTGGGTATCACCGTGGTAACGGAATCGTTCACACGGCGATACCCATTGAATAGAACTTCTATGTCAAATCTCGTTCCCATTTTTATATTAAATTTGTTCGCCCAGGTGCAGAAATGAAATCTTACCAAATTTCTAAGCAAATTATTTAGAAATTATGCACAGCTACATTTTATTTGTATATATATATATAATCACACACACAGTATAAATATAAATATTTTATTCGAAGATGGATGATTAGTAATTGGTTTTGTATACTCATTGACTAGATGCGTTTAATTCGACACTAGTTTTAAATTTTATTACGTATATATATATATGCAACACAAAATGCTAATTTTTTTTCCTAGAACTAGAAAATGATATATTTGTGACACGGGTGAAATTCTTCTGCGAGCGTAAATTTGTACTTACGATGAAAAGAGGCAACTCCTTCTGGATCGCAATTTCCCTGAAATCTTGAGTCGGTAGATGGTGCTTTCAGAAATGTGCCAGTCTAAGGCGACGTTTGGCGCCATCTGCTGGTGTGCGCTTCAAACTTAATGAATATTCGAGCTAGTTCCGTTTCAGGTTGGCTGTTGAAAAATTTGTCCATAAACGTTTCATTTCAAGCCGCCGAGACCGCAAAAAAAACGCAATTTTGTCGTGTATTGATAATTTAAATTTCCCCTGGAAAGTCCACGGTAATTTCTACCAATTTTACTCAAAATTTAAAAAAAGGCCGTATGTTTTTGCCGTGAGCGTGATTTCTGAGATGCAAAAAAAAAAAAGCAAGACCCTTCAAACTTAAAATTGTCGTCTTTTTTTGCTAAAATCTAAATTTAGGGCGAAAGTGTGAAATTATTTCTCCGCCATTCATTTTGACACTTGATGTCGTTTTTATAACCTAAAAGCAATCTACGTCTACCGCAACCCTTTAAAAATTATACGTCTGAAATTTAATAGGAATTTGCTACTTTTCATAGTTTTTTTTAGTTTTTTTTTTTAGTTTTATACGCCGCGAAACGTATAAAAACTGGGGCTTTTTTATACAAACACTTTTCGGTTCAGAAACTCGCATCGTGCATCATTATACATGTATGCATTTTAAAAAAAATAATAATGCAGCTAAATAATATCATTCTCTACCCCCCTGACGACAAAGATTTGAAAATTGTTCCTTTTTTGCCTATCTTAATTGCCGATGATGGTACAGGTCTTCGTTCAGGAGTAAACTTTGTTCATTAATAACAGCCTGGACAACTTTCGTCGTGTGTTTAACACCAGTTTCTTTTTCTATTTTAAATGATATTTAACGAAGACCGGCCCATCTGACCATTTCGCTTCCCACGCTTTTTAATGTTGAGTCGTATTCATTAGTTACAAAAAACAACCTTTCGAGTTCGTAGCACGCATTGCCATTTCACTTTTGCTAGTCACACTATCGGGCACATTTTTTAATTCTCCAATTATTGGTTCCACCCTTCCTTTCGTATCCTTTAAACGCAGTTAATGAGTGTACACACGTGAAAACCTGTTATGCCAACCAATGCAATTTTTGATTTTCGATGGTGAGCACAAATGTTGTAAACTTCGACGAGTCTGAATATTAATCCAATACATCTATCCACCTTTTGATTTACATTAACTGAAATGTGCTTTCTGCTGAAAGATTGCACGTTTCCCAAGTTAACTTCGTCAGTATCACCCCGCTGCCATAACTGACGTCAATATACTCGGAGTTTTGAACGAACGAATTACTAATAATCAAAATTGAACGTTTACTCCACGGCACATCGCTCTTGTGAATTTGCTTATTCTGACACTGGTTTGTAGAAACAGTTGTCTAAGACTGTTGAATAAGCAGAAAAATTCCGAAACACGGGGAAACGAGAATTTGTACATTTCTTTTTATCTTTCCTAAAACTTTCCTTTAACAAAATGTTGGATGTCCATACGTGTATCAACACATCCGACCCAACTTGAGATTTTTTATGTAGTATCCAGCGAAGGATACTAACAACGGTAGTTAAATAAGTTAGTAGCAATTCTGAACTGTTATCACCTAGACCTGGCGGTATTCCGTGCAATCAATATTGTGCGAAAATTGAAAAACCCGAATTTTTCATTAAAATTTGTATAAGTAGCGATGATCGTGGCAGCACGTTCCGGAACTTTAATTGAAATGTACCTTAATCGAAGACGCGTTATCCATTTTGAGAAGTTCAACGTATTTGTGCAAACTATCGAGCGATTGTCAGGGTTTTCTTTTCCTTTAGATGCACCGGCTTTCGTTGCTTATTTTACCATTGGCCGTTGGTCAAGGGTCAAAATGACCAGGATGTAGGTGCAACTGGGCAAAATCTACACCGTACAGTTTATTTAAATTTTTGTCAGGATGCGAGACTCGAGAACGTTTGAAATAGTAGTAACACTCAGACAGAACTTTTACGAATGGCACTTTTTGGCAATCGTGAAATCACGCGTGCAACTTGGGTGAATTTTTTAAACCAATGAGCTTAATTGTCAATTTTCCACAAGTGAATTCATGGCTGCCAAAAGTGCTATTCGTAAAGCTTAATTGGTACGCGCGCTTTTTTCACGAAAATATGTTCTTCTATGGAAATATTAGTTGCCATTAATTACGACTTTTGTATAGGAAATCGATAACTCGTAGGTTAAACTTTTCAATCTGCTTCATACTCTGAACGATCGCCGTGAAGTTTTCTACTTTTTAAAAACTGTTTTCACATCCCCCATCATCCCTTTTTACAATACACATTTTCCCCTTCGAAGTTTTTATTATTTGCTTCGTAAGTTATTTTTATAATATTAATTGGACTCTCAACCCTCCATTCATGGCTTTTGTTTTCATTCACTCGTTCGCATTCATTTCCTGAATCGTGGTGTCTCCACCGATGCCGCAATACAAACAAGTTTTAAAATGATTATCATCGTTTATTTAATTAAGAATCCATTGAATTGTCGCGACTTTGTCACCCCCTTCCCCCCTTTCTCCAACGCCATATTGTATTAGCTGATTTACTGTGCTATAGGATGACCTCTACGGATGAGAACTGTTTATTGAAGAATTGCTCACTTTTCATTTTTCTTTTTCGTTTTCATACGTTTTATATTAATTTGAATTATTATATAGTACGAAATAAGAATACGAAAATGACAATAAACCGTAAAATTATCTCTATTGGCCTGTTTTGTGTTGACTTATTTCTTCCTCGGTTTGGTCATTTACTAAATTAGTGAATTTACCTTCGGTTTAAATCTCACGGAAGCCACTGACTCAACGAGAACGTTTCATGAACATGTCCATCGCTGGAATTCCTGATGAATATGGGTACGTATTGCGGGTAAGTGTTGATTTCCATGATTTTCCAGAATGTCTTTGCATCGTACGACGTGTTAGTAATAATAAAATCATTTTAGGACTAATATTTTGGAATTTTTTCTAGAGATGACGTCATGTCACCGAATACACACGTTCTATCGGTGACTGCCATTGAATGTTGGGTAAGAACACAGAGAATGCTTACTTTCGACGTGCTTCTTTCCGCTTCTTTCGTTCCTGTTTTCAGCTTTGGGGCGCACAATGAACGCTGACATCAGCGTGATGGTCAATGTGCTTGGTGTCATCTCATGATGAGTGCAGGAGACGTTTTTACGGTACATAGGCAGCATACGATCGATGGCTATACTTTTGACTAATAGTGATTCGTGTGGCTTACAAATCTGCTTTCAGATTTCTAAAAAAGCGCTTCTTGTAAGCTCAGCCTGGTTCGGCTTAGCTTTCTTTGCGTGCGCCCTCATCTAAGACGCATGCCGCATTCTTATCCCGCTTGGTGGCGCTAGTGTACGCCGAGTGGTAAGCGCCTGCAATAAGCATTCTGTTTATTCAAACCCATTGGGAAGGAAAATTACAAAGCTGAAACCCGCGATTAAACTCGTATGATTTATGATTATCTTCTGCCAGGAATTGTGCTCGTCATCTAATTGAAAATAAGGTTAAATTCCGTAAAAGAAAAGAAACTGGTACGTAGCCAGCCTAGGAGCGAAATACCTTCGCGTTGAACTTGGGAGGTATGTTATTGAATAGAAAAAATAGGAAACTTTCTAGGATAGGATCCCCGCCGTCATTGTGGATTATGGGTTGCTTTCATTCTCCCCACGCACAAACCACCGTCTGTCGCAAATCTCAAATCTTGATCAAGGTATGGTGGGGGTGTCTAGCAGTCTCTGAAACACCGGCGCGCAGGTCAGGTGGAGGAATGGGAGCTTTTCTGATTCATTCGCCTCCAAAGCTGTGAATCTTTCACTATGATTGTATCGCTATCTAAGAAACCTGTCCCGGAATTCCTCGGCTTTTTCGTTTCTTATATATTCTGTCTAATATAGAAAAAGGCTGAAGAAGAATAACTTCCTGAAAAAAATTACCAGCAGCAATGTCTGTAAGGGTAAGAGCACGTTGGCATTTATTTCATTAACTTAAAAACCAGTATCGCCTAGTGGTATGCGTTTGCAATACCACTACGCGACACTGGTTCAAAATAAGTAAACAAATCACATGAATAAGTACCAACGTGCTCTCACCCTAACGCTGGATTCCTTAGAAATGTCGCATTTCAGTCCAACGTTTGAACGAGAAGACCACCATGATGATGATATTTCACTAAACTGTAATTTTATTTCTTAATTCGTTACATCGAGTCTGATTTTTTCCGTTAATTCATACATCGAATTACGAATTCCATAGACAACAATAATGCAATAATGTATGGTAATGTGACGTGAATCGGGAGTATAATAACGATGAGCTGTAAAGATTAGATTACGAGTCTACGATCTTTATCAATCATAATTGCATCGTGTTATGTACTGTATAAAAGCAAATTTAATTTATTTTGTATCCTAGTCTGTTTCCCCAGACCACCAGCAAACTGCTCGTACATAAACTATATTAAATTACTTAATTGGCTTGCTGAAATACATAATTAACGATAATCTACAAAAAGTCCACCTAAAAAATAACAACCAAATCTCTGGTATTTCTGTATGAACTTTCACCAAGCCCAACTAGCCAGTGAGGCCATGCAGTTCCTCGAAATGAATTTTCTCTTTTACATCAGTTCCGAGAAGGGCACCAAAATGAACCAATACGGGCGCTTGGACACCAACAGAGCTTCGAAAGTTGTTGCATGTATGGTCAAAATAGTCAGAACGAATTTTTTGCTATGCTGCCCTATTTATAAAAAAAAATCGCTTAATTCGATCAAATTGCTACGTACGTGTCTACATATCGCAAACGCGCAAAACAATTTTGAGCAGCTTTCATACAAGCACGGACACGGTTGGGCAACCTTTGCAGCAAGCAGGCAACATTAAATACTACTTATAACATTTTTTTTACAGCAAATATGTAAATACTTATATACGATTAAATAGATCTATTTTTAGCGAGTTGTTTGACATTCATCGCCTATTTCGGTCAAAATCACTTAACCAACGTGATCGAATTAAGCGGCTTTCACTGTACTGTACATCATGCCGTATGAATAGCTTACTGCTAGGTGATATGATGAGATATTGTGCTTCAAAATTAGAAATGCGGTTCATTACTAGATTGATAAAATGAATTTCTCCGAAGATTTTCTCATTTCTCTCAAGTTATTGCTATAGTTAAGCGTAATTTATCATAGATGGCGCCATGATTTAGAAAAAGAGTCCCTAGTCACAGTATATGTAATACCTGTAAGGTCACTTGGGGCATTCCTGATGTCCATCTCCGCAGCGCTGATTTTCCGACTAGCGACCAGTACCCAAAACTTCTTGTGAAAAAAAAATTGCAGCAGTCGGCAAAAAGTAGGCAGCGTCTGCTTTATCAAAACGCTATCACTCCTTTCAAACGGACTGCCATATACTTTGCCAATTGGGCAGTATTGTGCAACCCTGTGGCTATGTAGAGCGAGTGACACGTCACCTACGATACGATCATATCCCGTTTGAAAGTACTGGGTACTAACCGCCGTATCAATTCTTGCGCTGCAGTCGTATTTTCTGGACAGGGGAACATGAAAGGTGCCGACACGAAGTGACCATGCTGGTATTACGTACATATACTGGGCCCTAGTCTCCCGATACGAAACTATTTGATTTGAATTTGACTCGCTATCAGGTAGATTCTCCGATGATCGATTTCAAACCAGGCTAGCGTGATTTTTGTTTTTATCTGGTTGATGCAAATGCTCCTAACTGATTATTAAAAGGTAGACCGAGTAATGCGGCGCATTACGCTCCTACCCTCCAGGTAGCTGCTGCATTTGAAACGCCCGGGCCACCCACCGGGCATTTTCTCTCTTTTTGGCTATTTGTTAATTCGCATCCCGAGCACGTTTTGCGTGAAAGAAAGCGGTTGCGCAAATTCACTTTCTAGCAATTTTTTGTAACGAGCATGTCGGGTGTTAAACCCATTGTTTTACAGTATCTGGCGTTGTAAGCAGCTCGGTTACGTCGGCGAGGAGGGCGTCCATTATTAGCAGGTACTCAGTTCGCTTATTAAATTGTTCGGGGCATCTTTTCGGACAACGGTTAAAAGGGGGAAATGCACGATTTGTCCTTCCTGATGGCCACGTTTTTTTTTTTTTTTTTTTTTTGTTTTTTTTTTTTTTTTTAAGCGTACCACAACC
>JAQGAO010002342.1:0-20032 GCA_034697705.1 Ommatoiulus sabulosus | reverse complement strand
TTTCAGGAGTCTACTTATG
The DNA here is from genome assembly GCA_034697705.1 of Ommatoiulus sabulosus. NCBI lineage: Eukaryota > Metazoa > Arthropoda > Diplopoda > Julida > Julidae > Ommatoiulus > Ommatoiulus sabulosus. Next base: position 20,013 of record JAQGAO010002342.1, on the reverse strand, counting down.
ACGGATCCGAGGTTATTCCATCTGTTGCGTCTTCAAATGAACACCCTGTATATAGATAACAAGGATGAAGGATGTAACTTTGATGTAATTTATGTAATGGACGATAAATGTTACCCTTGTGCTGATGATGCGATTTAGTTTCCAATGGTTGATTTGATTCTGAAATCTGGGTGTTGGCCAGCTTACCATCCAATTCTTCCATCTGTTTTTTATGTAAAGCTACCAAGTTTGTCATTTCCTATTAAAAATATTGCATTATTGAACATCTTCATAAATGGTATTAAATTGTTTTTCAGAGGTATACTTACAATTTTATTATACTCATCAATTTCTTTCAAGTGTTTACTATATTCCTTTTTCATTAATTCCATCTCAGTTTCATTGTTTTGTGTTGCCTATAATAATTTATTGACAAGTTGTTTTAACTTAAATTAAAAAATATAATAGAAATGATTAAAGTTCAAAGGTATAGTATATATTTGTAACTAGCATATCAACAATGTATAGAAAACTACTATTGTTATGAGTATTTATTGATGAAAATTTTGATAAATAGCTCCTCATTATAGTTGTCCATTAATGAAAATAACTTAATATTAATGATTACTCTATGAAATAGTTACAACCATGAAAATTACCTTTGTACTGGAATCTCTCAGTTGTTTAATTCCGTTGCTAAATTGCTCTTTAATTTGTTCCCCAGCTTTTTTAAGTTGGCCTATTTCATATTGCAGCTCACGAGTTAACTATTTGGTGAATGGAAATGTTAAGAAAAAAACTTTTAAACTTGTTTTCAATTACTGAAAATTTCTAAATTATAGAACACTTAACTTCATCAAATTATTTCAACTATAAAAATTATCTTTGTTATTGCTTCAGTAAAAGAATCTCTCATCTGTTTAATTTCTTTGCTAGATTGCTGTTTATTTTCTATCACAGTTTCTTTAACTTGCATCTCATTAGTTACCTACATGTATGAAAGGCCAAACTTTATTTCACATGTACATGTGAAATGTTACTGCACAATTTATTGGTATCTCCATCGATATGCAACGTGAGTACTTAGATATTTGTAGTTGCTGTAAGATTGATAATTTTGTTTTACCCACAAACAACGGAAATGAATAACTATTTAATCTTTATTTATTTATACGAAATATTTTTCAACTACAGTATTACCATTTGGAATTCCGTTTGGAAGTCCACTCTAATGTTTTCAATTTTATTTTCATTACGCTCTCCCTGAACTTTAGCAACTAGCTCACTTTCTTTAAACACACTTTTAAGATATCAATTCAATGTTTTACCCTACAGTCAAGACTAAACCGACTGGACATGATGTCTCATCAGAGCAGCAACAAAATACTCTTTTAAGAACTAACTCAACTAGGAACCCCCACTACTCAAGACTGACATTGGACAGCAACAAAAGACAATCCTACCTGGACGCCCCTTCCCCATTCATTCTCAAACGATTTATCATGCAGCTTCGAAAAGACCCATATTCCTTTTACATCCCCTCAACTACATTAAAATTAACGCCCTCAGTACCTGTCTGCTATGCGACAACGCTAACCTATCCTGGACCCATCTTCTTTTCGCATGCACCTCCTACAACAACATTTCTCAAAACTAGTCAAACCCAACCTTTGGTTCTTTTACAGAATTGCTAACGCCTACCATAGTCTGTTGCGTAACCCCTGAGGACGGAAAATGTTCCTTTTTGTATTCTTGGTCAAGACTAATCAAAATCAATTTTTCAAACCCAGCTAGCAAGGCTAGACCCTCGATGCTGTTTCTGTTCTCTCTCTGGTAATGATGGACCCCAATATCACAATTCAATTATGAGATATCTCTCATATTTGGGAAATTAATGAGGGGGATGGGATGGGAAAGGAAGTTGGCCGTGGCCAATTTAATATAAGAACTATCCAAGCATTCACCAGGAGGGATTGTGTAAAACCATGAAAACGCCACAATCGAGGATAGCCGACACGGGAATCGAACCCGAGTCTACCAAATGCGAGGCGAGAATACTAACCACTCAGCCACCTTGCTCGGTGGCTGAATTCAACTTGCTTTATTTCTGTCGCATTAGTAGCCTAAGCTATTCGAAATTGGTGCAAATTTTTAATTATTGTAAATGTATAGTATCATAAGAAATATTTAAATAATACTGACCTTATGCAAAGCTGTCATCTTCAATGCTTTGTCTTTTTCGAAAAACTGCAATAACATCTCTTGATTATTTGTATGTTGCAAATTATCAGCTGTCATTAATTGTAATGCTGTATTCAGCTGATGTACATCATCAGCAAGCTTAATTAACAAAACAATTTTTAGTAATGGATATTGGTAAATATGGATATTTGTTTAAAGCAATTTTAGAATTTTCACCTTTATGTAGGCTTCTTTTATTTTCAATTTTTCAGGAGCAAACTCACATGACTTGATGTGGCTCTGTTCATGAAAATAACATGTACTGTATTAGCAAGGTTAACTTAAATCAAAATCAAGATGATCCTGTCAATCCGTTAAATAGAACTGATGATATGGTCTACAAATATAGTTGTGGCTTATATTATATCATTTTTGCTCAAGCAAAATGCAGTATTTTTGTAATAGTAGAAATTATTCGAGAAACAAGGATTTTAGATAATTTAAAAGATTTCCAAATATTTGACAAATGTCTAAAAAATCAAAATTATTGCATTTTTTTATATTGCAAAAATCTGAAAACCGAGTTATTTATTTTTATAAATGAGTGTATATATATAAAACTTAATTTTTGAAGAATATTTACATGTTTTGAAATTCTTCTGAATAAAATCCAAAACTGCATGAGCTTTTTAAAGTAAAAACTTGAGAGCAAATTTCTCAAACACCTCATGAATTCAAAAATGTTATTGTAGCAAGTGAAGCAATTCAACTTCTGTCAAAATCTTTCTAATTTAATAATAATTATTTGATAAATGATGTTTATAACAACATGATTGAATCAATAAATGTTTTAAACCACAGTTTCTCAACTGCTGGTCCACGGACCGATGCAGCTCCGCAGAGATTTCCTGCCGGTCCGCGAAAAAGCTTCGAAGTATGCTCAGTTTTAGATTAGTTTTAGATTAGTTTTATTAACCATAGTTTTTATTTTATATTATCAGATTTGTAAACTTCAGCCATACAACTATGTAAATAATCAGGGTTTCTCAGACCTGGAAAAATCAGGAAACAATGATTTATATTGACATAGTCAAACAAATTCAGAGTATTTATGTTGTCATGATCCCAACAGTCTCCGAGGACAAATTTTTAAAATTTTTAAACTAGTCGTAATTCAAATTAGCAAGAATTCTAATTTTTTTTAATCATAAATTTTTAACTATTTTTAAGGACACATTTGCTTAATTTCCTATATTTTCAGAAGATAAATTACGAGCAACATTTTACGAAGACAAATTTATGGTAATTTTTAAATTGTTCTAAATTATCAGTAGCACATTTTGAAAATTATATGGAACCCTTTCATGCGTCAATTTTGCAAAATATTGGATAACATTGAATATACGTCAATTTTTGCCATTGTATCACTCAGGGAAATGTGTTTAAAAACCTAGAAAAGTCAGGAAAGTGAAATATGACCCCCATAATGATTTGTATTTCTACCTCAGCGTTGTGCAAAATATTTTTCTTATTTTTGCCGGTCCGTAAAAATTTTTACTGTTTTCACTGGTCCGCATATGGGTCAAAAGGTTGATAAACACCGTATTAAATGATTTTAAATTTTCGTGGGCATTAATTTAATTTCTAAATTATACATTACCAAGTAGTTTCGTAATAAAACTATTTCTCTGCATCCATCTGGTGTGAATTTACATTTAACATTTAGTTCGAGGACCTCAGTCACAACCACCCAATCCGTGTCGCTCTTTTAAAGAATATAAAACCGTGTAAGTTTCAACTTAACCAACTTTAGTAAGATTAAAAAATGTACTGTAAGAATAAAAAATCGTACAGTTTCCACCGTAGCCTCACAAATTGGACAAGGCTGACTGTTATATTTTGTGAAGCACCTTGTGCAAAAAACATCCTCGCATATGGAAATGATTGGGATGATCGCAACTTTGTTGCATGTGCAACAAATGTATTTTTCAAACTTGTAATTTTTGTCAACGAAGGAAATTTCTTCGATTTTGTCTTGTAGGAGATCCAGGGTTTCATCTGAAATTGAATTCATATAAAGTATTTAATCAATTGTTTTTTTTCGAGTGCAGTTAATGGTGGATATGATTGCTAAACTTACCTGAAATATCTAAATGAGCTTTTTCAGCCATTCGGTAAGTTTCCGAAATGCTACGAAGTTCGTTTAAAATACTAGAAACTAACAAATAGTAAATTAATCCTTTGATAAAATGAAGTTATAAGCTAAGAAAATTAAACCCGCTTTGTAGTTTGTTTTTTGTAAAATAAGGAATTTAAGGGATTTTTATATTTCAGTGCATGGAGGTTAAATAATGTTCAAAATTTTTCTATATTGTAAATTTAGAATTTAGAGGCGCTACAACAAAGAATTAGTCCACATGCAGTCAAATTTACCACTTCACAACCCAACTGCACTTCCCTACAAATTTCGGCATTTAAGAAAGAAAGACAAAATCATGAAACCATTATTTTCCCCTAAAGACAAGTTTTTTTTAAATTTCGCGCGTCACGTTTAATATTTCCACATTCCGCCGCCGTGTGGCGTCGCGCCGTCTCATTTTTTACGGTTTCCTCATATGCCCCACTCACGGTGGTCCACATATAATACCAACTTCCAAGATTACCAACTGTATATCACATTTAAATTACAGTTAGTTGTAAGTTTTGTGAACATATTGAATTTTGTTCCTAATTTTCCCATTTTTACATAAAAACATCTGTTCTATAAAGGCCCAATGATTGCATTTGACATTTGGATAAAACTGTTCAAGTACGAATTTATACCAAAAAAAGTTACATTTTAAGAACCAAAATGTATTAATTTTCCAAAATAAACAACAACATAACAAATGCAAAAGTAGTGCTACGGTCAATTTTGAATTTTGTTTTCCGTTATTTGCTGTATTTACGAGTGTCCCTCCACCCTCGTTGACCTGACGTCACAGCTTGTATGGTCCTTTGTTGATGACTTGATGAGCCCCTTTCCACTTTTACATGTATATCCGATTACTTCGCCGTTTGATTTTCGATTAAAAGTGTTTCAAAGTTATTGAGAATTTCCAAAAGTGCATCTGTCAGTTTTTTCAAACAGTAATTGACAGTTTAATAATCATCCTTTACGACCAACGACTCACTGTTAATTGTTAGGATTTTGTAAACAAAAACATTTTTTTTTATTGAGTTTTTTTCCTGTTCGATTTACGTATTTGGAAATTCAATATTTTTGCCTACCTTTACGTTGAACAGAAATAGAGACCTGAGACCCTTCCGCATTGACCACGACTGACCAACGAGTATCCGAAACCACACTGCCGAAACTACGAATGAGGTCACAACTGTTGTCTACCTCCCTGACCAAGGGGGTAGTTCAAATTCAAAAAGGGCATCGACGATATTTGCCCAGAAATGGACCCTTCTCGTTTTTGAATTGCCCCATATAGGAATAGTTTTTATGAAGGGATAGCTAATCACGTGACCTGACCAAGTCTATTTATATCACCACAAGTTGAGTTGAGGCACGGCTTGACCTCCCAATGGTCGCTAAAGACTTGCTGTAACAATACTGACACCATGGGACCAAAGCGCACTGTAAATTAAAATAGGGTGAAAGTTATTAGTTAACGCTGTTGCGACTTGTGTGTAATAATTTGGAAATTTCCCAAGAACTTCTGAAAAAAACTTGAAAATCTAAATGCAATTTGACATGAAATTATTTTTTATTTCAGAAAACATCCTAAAATTTTGAACAATTTTCGAGATTTCACATGAAACTTGTGACAGTTTTTATTTAAATTGTGGAAATTAGTAGCCACAACGAAATCATGAGATTACATCTTATCGTAATTAAAAATTGTATTTCTAAGAATAATATAGGACGTATTATTCTTGGACGTGATGTATTTATCAAATCATCGCTGTATTAGATAATAAATCATTATAAACGATAAATTTATTAATTTAAACAGGCATTCAATTAAATATCAATTCAAGAAAATGTTAGAAATATGGTAAAAAATATTAACTGCAGATTTTCTAGTCGTTTGATATTGGAACCAACCTACGGGAAAAGTTGTCAAAAATCATAATTCACTAGGTTTTTGTTTCTTTACACATTAATTGATGCATAAACACCATATAATGTCTAATCTTAGTAAACAAACACTAATAATTTCATTAGTACATACCGTGTGGGTATGTATCTTATTAAGAACAAATATTTGGGCAGCCATGGAAAATTACAACGCTATTTTTTTTGGAAAAAATTATTTTATTTTTGTTTGTTTTTATGATTGTCTTTTAATGGAAATTTTTATTGTTTTTTTTAAATAAAAATAGTATGCATAGCTACTGTATTTCGACGTGTATTTTGATGTACTTTGACCATGAATCATTGACCACTGACCACTTCAGTCAGTGACAATGGGGTCGTGATTGTAAATCACATTGTACATGCATCCGGGAAGTCACGTGTTGGAAATTTCTAATTAGGCCTATGTAATGAACGTGACGCATTTGAAAGCGATTAAGTACATCTCCTTATTTCTCCTATAGTCTATACACCAATCCTAAGGTACCACCACATGGTAATTCAAGTGGCGGAAAATTTTCACACTATGTAAACTTGGCAATTTAGTTATTCGGAGTTTGGTCAGTGGTCAGTTGGGTCATTCTGAAACGGTCATCACAAACCACAATCGAACAGTGGAAAGTTGTTCATACTTCGTATAAGTAAAAAGGTTAGTGAAATCTTCAACTATTTGGTAGAATTTTGAAATATTTTGTTGTTTTATTTACAATATTTCAAAAAATGTGAAGAATTTAGGCGATGCTTGACGATGGATATACGATTTACTGACCAATTATTTTGACCGATTTACATGTATTTTTCTTAATTTCACTAAATTGAAAAAGGTACCAAACAGCAACCTCGTGCATGGGAAAGCCAAATTAAACGAATAATTGCCAATAATTCGTTTGATTTGGCTTCCCCACGTGGTTGCCGTTTAGAATCTTTTTTAATTCAGTAAAATTAAGAAAAATACATGTACTGTATACATTGGTCAGTAAATTTTATATGGTTTTCATTTTACGTAAGCACGAGGTTTAACCGTCACAGTCACAACATATTTTGGTCCTCTTGCAGAAAACGTTTGTTGAGTATCACAGAATGTGTTTTTGTTTCACATTTTTGCAGAAATCGGTTTTCAGAAACTCTTCCAGCGTATATTTTCAGAAAACTTGTTTGCAGTATAGTTTGACCGGCCACATACCATTACCATTTCACGTTTTCAAGATTTTGGCATTACAGTTTAGATTGCAGAGTTTATAGTATTTTCCCTTTATGAGCATATTTTCCATTTAAAAACTATTTTTAAAAGTGGGAACAAATCTAAAATACTTTTAACTATAAAACTTGGATTCCAAAACTAGAAAATCATTTCCCTAAACTTAAAAATCGTCAACCGAGTTTTCAAATTGGGAGTTTCCAGATAACATTTACTGAGATTATACAGTTTAAAAATACTTTCACTCGAATTTCTCGTTTTCATGATTTGAAATATTAAAATTATATTAAAAGATGAAAATTTCCTTAAATTTCTTCATCGAAAACACAACGATTCATGTTAAACCGCATTTTTCAGACTCCGGAAGATGGATCTTAACTACGAAATCTCAACGTGGGACAGCCCCCCGCTTGCCACGATAATCACTCTCATCCACGACATTCTGGAAGCTGCCAGAAAAAGTTCAAGTCGTACTTATGATGTACAGATCATAGCTTCGAGGGCCATCGTGAAAATCCAAAAACTCAAATTAAAACCAAAGATGGAATACACGATCAAAACGATGATTAAGCCTATCATCTTGAACATGATGTGCTGGTACAAGCATGAGGTGATAGCAATGCACGGTGACAGTGTCCGTCCCGTAATGACTCCATACGGTACACTGGACGAAGCAAGGAGTGTCAGAGCCTTCGTCAGTAGTGATGCACCCATCAGTTGGCGGTTTCAAATGGCATGTGACTATTGCCTGGAAGATGAAATCTTTAAAATTGGCAAGCAGCTATCATCCAAAGAAACACGACCATATTATGAGCGGCTTGTAGGAGATGGAAGTTGGTCCGTGATGGATCCTAATAACAGTCCAGCACTTCAGGATTTCTGGATTCGCATTTACAAGGGCCGTTTCGATGTGCAAAAAGGCCTCAATGACCTAAGTCAATTCAACTGCTCTCGAGCCTATTTATTGGCCCATAACATCACCGCTAAGATGTACTTCTTAGAGAAGGCTTCCAAAGAGATAATTCAACGCATTATCAACAAATCTGATCCGTTTAGGAATCGACATTTAGTCTCGCCACCCTTCATTGCTAAGCTGTTTAGATTCATCGATGAAAATCAACTAAAGTCAAGTATGGGAATCTTCTTTAGATCGATGCTCATCGAACTGGTTCAATGGCCGTACCAGCACCTCTTTCTACAGGCTGCTGAGAAACTGGTGGATGGCCTCGGTGAAGAAGAATACTTCAAAGTCGTTGAAGCTATTATGCAGGCGGTGGAAAATGGTCTCAAAGATCATAAATATATGAACCTCTTCGTTGGTTTCTGGAAAATGGGCACGGAGCAGAAGAGCCAGCTACTCCTCAACCCGCATCACTTCCGTTCTCTGATGCGCTTTGTTTTCTTGATGCGAAATGAGAAATTAACATCGTTAATATTTGATGACATCCCGGATTCGAACAAGGAGGCATTTTTGTTTAACTTCGATAACAATTGTCCCTGTTTGCTAATTTTGCGTCAAGGACAGTACAAGGCCTTCGAAATACTTGTAAGAGTTTGCAGATTGAAAGACATAAATTTGTTCAAGAAAGCTCGAAGATTCTTGGAGAATCCTCCTCCTCATCTCTTGCCTGAAGAATTCCTAAAATTTATGTTAACAGAGTTCGCGCCTAAATCAGCCTAAACATTTGCAAAACTGTAACGATGATTTTCGTGGAGATGTCATGTTATTTATTTATTTTTTTTTTATTTTAATTTTACTTTTGGCAAGAAAACGTATCATTTAAAATTGATTTCGGTTAATGCAATATTAAGAAATAAAAAGTTCTAAGTCTACTTTATTAAAGATTTCACCAGGGGCATAGGACTACAGTAGATTTTCAATAGAGGGGAGAAGAGTTTAACCGTTGAACCCAAAAGAGGGTTCAGGAGGGGAATGAGAGAGTTATTTTACATTTAAAAAATATAATCAGACGATGAAAAGAAGCGCTCAAAAAATAAACTTAAAATCTCCCATATTAATGATTTTATCATTGATACGTTTTACACAAATTACTTTTAATTCGATTGTCGACACAAATTGTCGGATTTGGTGGTATTTTACCACTAATCGGTTTATTTCTTCACATTTAAATTAAAAGTTGAAAGTTGTTCATACTTGTTTTAAAGTAAAAAATTATTGAAATTTTCAAATCGTGCATGCTTGAATATCAAGGATAATTATTCACGACATTTCAAGGTTTTAAACGTCCGAATTGAATGTTAATTTCATTTATGTTTGCGCGTGGTTTTGACGACCCCTTCACGTGCTTCTTAATTAAAGTAAGCAATTTTCAAAAAACAATGTGCATTTTAGACAATAATTGTAGTCATGATTTGCTGAAATTCAATGCAAAACTCGTCAACATCTGAAAGTTTTGAAGTAGCAGAACATTCATTAACCACGTTTGTATCTACTTGTACTGTTGGCCTATGTCTATCATTCACATCTTAATTTCTGCTCATGGCAGGTTACTTCCATTGGGGCCAAATGTGTGATGCATTCTTCAGTTTTTGGACTATTTTTTATGTTTGAACTCATTGTTTGTTTAAAAAATGTTTCAAAAGCAGATGGGCAGAAACCAGAAATACGTTTCTGCAACAATTTTTAGAAACTGATCCGTTCCCTTCACCCCTTTAGTCAATAACCTTTGTCTGGCCACATGCACGGTATACTGTACGTAATATGGAATGATCACTCCGTGTCGGCACCTTTCATGTTCCCATGTCCGAAAAATACGACTGCAGCGCGTGACTTTATACGGTGGATGGGAGGATTATTAACGCTCAACGACGCCATATGATCGTATTGTATAGGTGACGTGTCTCACTCGCTTGACATTGGATAACAGATAGTCACAGGGTTGCACAATACCTCCCAATTGGCTGTGTATAGCATTTCGTTTGAAAGGATTTACCACATAAACAGTATATCGATAGTGATTGTGATATATGCATTTTCGGTTATTCAAATTGATGAATCAACCATAGTAATAATCGAAACATGCCCTATATATTTTTCAATATTAGTAAAACAATTACAATTACAATATTAGTAAACAATTACAATTACAATAATAGTAAAACAATTTACACACTAGTTGTTCAGGGTCCCCCCAGAAATTTCAAAGTTGTCTTGCATAGGTTTTTCAATTCGTGAATAACAATTATTGGCATATGTCATTTTCACTCACCTTTTCATGAAAATTATAAAGCCTTAAATGATTATAGCTTTATGAAATTATGATGCAGAAAGGAGTCCGAGCTGACTAACGCCTGAAATGCGAATGATTGACTAAACTTTCCTGGGGGATACAGTAACTATCAGATGGTAAGAACTGCAAGTGGATGACCTATGCGTCACCCGTTAGAGACATAGGTCATTGAACTTGAACCGGACACGACTAATCACTATTGTTCCGAGATTTAAAATAATGTTGGGAAAGAAAATTATCCGGAATTCCGGATTATCGAAACTTTGAATATGGAGATATTGCAGGAAAAAACTCTAATTACAATAAAAAATAACAGATTAAATGTGCCAATTAAAAATACACGAAGTTCCTAAAATTAAACCATATGTGTCGCCAACTTACCAGAAATATATAGGTTTTTTTGTTGTTTTTTTTTAAAAAAAAAGCTTATTTTTGATTTGTACATTTTATCCAGAAATAACTTCACGATGAGTGTCGAAGATTTCACTTATGTCTGTGCCTTTCCTTGTTTTGATTTCTATTTTTACAGAACACGTGCTGAGTAAAAAAAAAGTATGTTTCAGCAAACTTACTTTATCGCATTTTTGCATGTGGATTTAAAAAAAATAATCTCATTTTATATATGCATTTTTCAACTTTATCTAGAATACTTATGCTTAATAATGTTTTAATAACTAATCGTTTGTTTCGAGTAATCGGACCCACATGGCTGCAGCCCTATGTTGTACACGTTTAAATCAACACGTGGTTAGTCTGGTTTGCAGAACCAGACGTATAAACATGAAAACAGGAAAAATGAAGCATATAGGCTACTAGTTTGTTTTTTAAGTTTCGTTAAAAACTTAACATTTCGAAAGTAACACATTTTCTGAATCATGCGATTATTCAAATATTGACTTACTTAACTTGGAAACTGATGAAAACTTGTCCGTATAAATTTCAAAGGATATTCTACAAAGCTTGCCATAATCCGACCAAAATTCCAATCCAAAACTCTGTAAAAATTAACAGAGATGCTTGACAAATGCTCAAAATCTTACTTGGTATATTTTAGACAGGAAAAAAAGAAGCTTATACAAAATGTACTCTATTATTTTATAATTGCTATAATCCAGTTTAGGAAAAGGCATAAAAGGGATGTATAGACATCACTTCATTCTACCACAGAATACAGTCAGAATATATAGAAATACAATACGCCTGTGTATAATATTTGAAATTTTCATTTTAGGGGCCACATTTTTCATGATTGACCTGAGTCATGCATTGGTTAATATTTTGATTGATTTTACTGACAGGAACAATGTCTCCTCTTTGTGCCCTATCCCAATCCGTGCTCTTTCATCGTGGCATCTTTGTTCATCACCCAGAATGATCAGTGATCAAAAATTTCGCATTTGCTGAAATATTCCAAAACGTGCAAAATCCTTGGGCAACCAAATGCAGCTGAAGGTTTTAAACTAAATTGAGGATTAGCTTTGATATCCCTTCTTTGATCCACCGCCTTTCAGACACAAATACATCTCCCACCCTAGATACCTGTATTTAACGAATCTCCGAAATTTCTCCAATTACATGTATTTCTATTTCAAACTAACTTTAAATTTTCTTAATTTAAAAAAATTCCGGGATGTGCCATCATTTCCACACACTGTTGGTCAAACAAAATTTCAGGGGGGGGGGGGGAGGTCCGACCGGCCCCCTACCTAGTTCCGCCATTGCCTGCATCTATGAAGGTAAACATGCCAGCCAGAACCGTTAAGCTAAAACTAGGGCTATCTCACACTTCATATTATCATTTTTGCAACAAATAAATGTTGGTGAACTGTGTTAACTTGAGAACAAAAACCAAGAAACTGATTTCTACAAAAATATCCTGTAGCACGAGTAGAAAAAGGTTTCTTACAAATACCAATGATCAAAATTTTTCAAAAAAAAATTAAGGTTTCTTCTCATTTATCTACATATATATTTGCTAAAAAATTGAGAAACAATCCAGCTAAAAATCAATGCCAAATTTAACATATGAACTATCCTTGGAAGGATTACATTGCAGTAAATAACAGACCAGCGAAGCATTATTTTTCGATTAATTTTTATAAAAATTCATATTTAATATTTGAACATTTTGACTGGATGCAATATTTAAAGTGCCTTTCGTAACCATGCAATGTGCAAAATTCGGATGGTTTATTTTGGACGCTAATTAATTACTTAATACTTTATACACTTTAATCAAAAACGACAAAATTGGCATAGTTCCGTATTTCATTTAATTGCATACAAGAGACATTTTCATTGTCAAACACTTTAAATTATTTATCAAAATTTCAACCAATTTCGAAATGCCTATAGCAATTATGAATATTTTTGAAGGATTTTCACAAGCTTCTGTGGCCAATCTTCACACTTCTTATCATCCATACATTCGATTTTAATAATTGAAGTAATGTCATTACTAGAAGAAAGCTTCTCAAAAAAATCTTGATATATTAAAAACCAACTCTTTTCGCTTACTTTACACACCTTTATGAGTATTTCGAGTGCATCTAACTTCATTTGAGAGATCAGTTCTGAGCAGACATAATTGCATGGAAATTTACAGTTAATCGGGTGATATGTAGTGGACAGTTCTGAGATTTCGTCCAGTATGAAGAAGGTCATGTTTTCGTCTTTCATCTTGAATGTAGAAATCTGAAGGAAAATTATGTCAAAACAGCCAGGTTCTGAGATGGTCCTGAGGAACTGGCTGCCAATTTTCCAAAAGCTAATGAAAAGGCTTTTGTAATCGTAGTCTTGGTAGCCATTCAGCACTTTGGAAGAAATGGTCTTCAAAACATCGAAGAAATTTATCCACTTAGTTTTTTTTATCAGCAACTCGGCAGCCTTCAGAAAGAGGTGCTGGTAGGGCCGCTTGAGGAGAGCTATGAGAATCTTTCCAGAAAACTCGCGCTTCAGTGACTCTCGTTGGCCATCGTTGAGTTTCTGGTAGACTGCAGCATACACGGCAGGCGAGACAAAGTGCTCTTTCATATAGCAGAACCAAGCATTTACATGACGTTCCTGGATTACATCTTGCGTTGCTTTTGCCAAAAAGTATTTCATAGCTGTAAAGTTGGAGACTGAGCTCGCACTCTTGAAGCCCATGGCGCAGACTTCAGCACTTAGATCATCACGGGTGATAGGCTTGTCAAAAAGACCATTGTAGAGCCCTAACCAGAATTTTGAAAGTGCACTGCAATGTTTAAAATACTTGGACCGAAGACGACTCTGGTTGTGTGCGAAACGGGACATTCTTTTAAAACGATAATCAGGTAACCACGTGGACTTTAGCTGTCTGGCAATGTTACAAATCTCCTCTTCGAGACAGAAGTGACATGCCAATTCAAATTCATATATTTGATTCGGTCTAGTTCCTACAGCCTGAGTTCCTAACATGACTCTAACACTTTTTATCAAGTCCAATGTACCGTGCCGTGTGAATATGGGACGCACATTATTACCGTACTTATTGTACCAGTCCAGCATCTCATTGAAGATGGGTTTAATCAATTTTATCATTTCAGGTTTTAAGTGTTGAGGTACTGGCAATGCGAGGACATATTCGGTGGCTGTCATTTCCACGACCCTTGGATTTATCGTGGTGGATGTACTCGTACTGGCAACATCCAATCTAGCAGCCTCTACTATGTTGTGAGTAACAGTCATCATACTCATGGTACTTAAAGAGGTTTCCCATGTTTCAATATCATAGTTAAAATTCATATTCTCGGAATCTGAAAGATGAGAGGTTAAAATATAAGTTTTTGGAGCATGGTTTAGTTATTGGTAAATGGTAATGATTACCATCAGTCATCCATTCTCCATGTCTTTAAATATAATTTTGGATAATATATTGTACATATTTTTAATATGTAACACCGTATACCACAGTATGAGAATAATATTCAAAATATACCGGATGTTGCTTTTAAATCATTTAAAATTCTAATTGCTTATGCCCAAACATATACGCAATAAATAATCGCAACCAGGAAATGTTACTTTCCTATTAAATCATGAAATAAACCCCCAAAATGTGGCCAGCTCTCGTTATTTTCCTAGCCCACAATTACCTCTGACAGTTACAAAATCATAGTTTCAATAAAAATACTGATGAGTTATGGCAAGAAATTACTCTTTTGTATTAAAATTCATGAAGATTCATGAAGATCTATAATAACAATATTTAAACATGACACTTTCGTTATCTACTGGAAAGAGCCCATTAAATCCTACCAGAATAGGACCCAAAAGGGTCCAGCTACTGCTGCCACCCCTCTTGTGGTCAAGCAAAAACTTACCCTGTTTGTTGTCACAAATTAAACGTTTAATCCCCGCATAGACTTTGTAGGACAAACGGTTTGTCGATATGTTTGCTGCAAAAAAATAAAATAATTTAGAAAACGGTTTTCGACAAACCAACAAACCAAAACAGATTTAAAGCCTGTTCTTCCAGTCGAGAGTCGTTGTCAGCCAGAACTTTTAATTTACTCACGGAGAAAAAGTCAGCAGCAGACAATTTGTTAACAAAAAAATCACAAACACTATCATCAAACTGATCGTGTGAATTTTTTTATTGCCGGTGCAACACAAAATCTCTCGATATAAATATTTGTTTCATTTCAAGCCGGATTCAACAGAGTCTGCCATCTAGTGGACATATTCCATAAATACAGTAAAAACTAAATTGCTAAATTAAAATTAACGGGTGATGGTAAGTTTTATCCTATGCCAAAAGTGTAGCATGTAGACAGTCCCTCGAGAAGAGGCAATTGGAATTTATCGAATATATATATCCAGGTTAGAAAGCTTCTTTCCCGTCAGGTGGTTTACCCAATTTATCACCCCTATAACTGCCATTTTTCAATTGAAACTGGACAAGTCTTCTAGTAAGACTGTCTGTAGAGTTTCTGAGAAAGTTGGGGGATACTAAATTTCCCAGATAATCGAAACTGTACAAAACGAGATAGGTTTGCCCTCATTTAACACTATTACAGAAAATAAGATTAAAAACGATTTAAATGCACCATAACTCAATTCAATTCTTTACCCTGCAGTCATTACATAGTACTATTTGGCAGGGGGGATCATTTTACAAATTAAGTCAGACTAAGCAGTCATGTCTTGATGGACCCCAACCCCCATATTTGGGATTTTAATGAGGAGGATGGACTGGGAAGACGGTCATGGCCGATTTAATATATATAGGAACTATTTCAGGATTCGCCTGGAGGAATTGTGGGAAACCATGAAAAACCACAATCTAGGATAGCCGACCCGGGAATCGAACCTGGGTCTACCGAATGCAAGACGAGAATGCTCGGTACCCCTTGCTCGGTAAAAAGTACGACACTTTTGCTGGAAAAGAAAACAACGCAGAAATTATGCTGAAATCAAATTGAACCGTGGAAAAATCAGTTCAACTTTTTGGAAAAATAAATGATTAGTTATTTCCATGCCAACATTGTAATTCTTACAATTTCTAAATTTTATTAAAAGCAAAAGTTGTGTCGTAGATGGTTTATACATAATACCGATTTCAGGAAACATTTTTAGGAAAATTCTAAATATATGTATCAGAGAAAAAAGTATTTTCGTTCTCGATCATCTACTTTTGTAGTCTGGTTTCAATTTCACCGAGTAGGCCTACTTGATAAAGGGATGTCACAGCCACGTGATAAGTGAATTTTCAAGGTACTGTAGTTTATAAAATTGGAGGACACAACTTGTATTATCTATGCGTGAGCGACTTTCTTGCAAGTAATGGCCATTTTAAATGGACTTTTCTTATTAGAGGCAATATTAAAATTTATTTTATAGGCCTATCATAAATTCATGTAAAACAAGTTTGACGAAAATTATTTTTATTAGGTCTGCAAATTATTACTGTCCATCATGCAACCGGTACATTGTATACCATAAATATTTCCGAAAATAGAAATATATATGGAATACACCCTAAAATTTTCCCCTCCCACGGCTCCCAGAAAATTAGTCAGCCGCCATGACACTTTTATTGCCCACTCGAAGTAGCCGCATGGGTCAAGCTAACCCCTTCAGCGTAATTTGGCTTCTTTAGATTTGTATAAAATTTATCAATTCACACAGATTTTCCTATAATTTATCAAAATGCACTTACCTTTACTTACAAAACGTAGTAAATGTGTTAATGCCGATGATTCAGGTGTACATTTAATATTCGAGTTTGAGTTGACCAGTGACCAGTGAGTGGTCACCAACGTCCGGAATTTGTCAAACAGGCTATTTTTAGAGTACCCTCTTGCGGGCCACGTGAGCACGTTGGTCAGTGGAAAAATTAAGGTCAAAGTTGTGAAAAGTTCAAACGACCTCATTTTTATGACTGCTTCAGTCAATGCACAAGAAATTGTACAAGAAATATGAGGAAAATCAGATTTTTGACCACTTACAAAATGATCTAAATAGGATGTATCTAAGATAAGCTGCATGTATGATTTAAATAATTGACATCATAAAATGATAAAACTTTTCTTGAAAATATTGCGGAAACAATCATTATTATCAGAAAATGATTTACTGTTTTTAATGAATCGTCGTTTGTTTTCACTCTAATTACAGACTTTTTTAACAAATGCTAATTTCTCCAATAATGATGCATATTTTCTGAATAACAATTAATCAATATGATGTAATTAAAAAATTTCCTATAATTTTATAAAATCCTAAATATTTTTAGAGCAAAAAATATTTTCTAAATGAAATGAAATTGTCTTTTTTAATTAATAAAAATTGAAGAACTGCAATACTTGTACATTCAAATCTCGTCTTTTCTTTTATGAAAAATAATCTGACAATAATCTGACAAGAAAATATCTGTACAATCATAATAATACTTGAATCAAAAATTAGGTGCAGAATGCATTTTTTGCATTATTTTTTTAAGAAAAAAACATTCATCTATGGACCATGAGAAAAATATTTTATAACTTGATAATTTGAGACTTTTTATAGACTCTTTCGCAGAAAAAATACTACAAAAATGCCTTCTTTACCTAATGTCTGATTGTTGTTAGGTCTTAGCTGGTGTTTTCATAAATTTCCATGAGAAAAATAATTCATAACTTGAAAATTTGATATTGAATAATTTTTAAACTTATAACTTGAATGTCTATATATAAGTTGCGGATATTCAAGTCCATAACTTGAATGAATTGTTCATTTTGCGATCAATTTAGCAATTCATATTCAGAATGTTTTTAAGATGAATTTTTTGTAGCTTTCCAAAACTTATCCATTACTTTGAAACTTTAAGCAAAGTGAATTAAAAGCATATCGCACCTCAGATTTAAAAATAACACAACTCAAAATTTTCTTGTATTTTATTTCTAAACTATATTTAAATTAACAATTCTAGAGTTTGACTATTATCGTTACTTTTGCAGTAATCGCAAATTTAATTGCAATGATTTTTGGAAAATTCTTAACACCTTTTATTTTCTTCTAATAAACCTATCATTTTTTCTACAAAAATCAATAAATCCCTTCTGAAAGAATTACAAATGTACATGTATTTTGCATTTTTTTCAAATTATCATTTCAGATAGATGATGTAAAATATTTATCTATGTATAATCAAATAACAATTTTTTCTCAAAATTCATAAATATTTTTACTGTCCAATTTTAGCAATGTTATCTGAATGATAGAAATTAAATTCCACGAAATGTTTCGATCCTTACTAGGATATTACTAGGAAAAAACCCTTCTAATAATAAATTGCATAAATTTTGAATTTTTAATTAAATATAAATTTTAAATAAATAACACAGGTTTACGAAAATACTTTCATCCCCCAACCCGCCCCCATTTTTAGTTTAGCAATTTGTACGAGCGTATCTTTTTAATCAATTGTTAATTCAAATTTTTTCAGGTAAATTTGTAAATTTCTTAAATTCAAATTTCCGATAAACAGTGTTATTTATTTTCAAAATTGTATTATAGAATTTTGATAATGTATATAATCTAATGAATTTTTTTCTAAAATATTGATAGGCCTAATATAATATAATATTTCCTAAAATAATTTTCTACATAATTCAGATATGATTCTGTAGCATTTTCACCTAAATAATTTACTTTAAACACACTACAGTTCTACAACAATGTTATTATTTAATTAATTAGTTTTTCATTTTTATTGCAATTCGTTGTCATTCTACATAAAACAGTGATTTTAGTGAGAGAATTTATTAGCAACATATGAGCGACCCTTGGACAATTAAGTCTTTATTCTATAGCGCCGTTCCAAAACGACCATTTCAGTCGTTCAAGATTGAACGAATCAACGAAGCTGATGTTTCGGAAGTTCTGAGAGGCAAGTTTGGTGATTTTTATTGTACATTCAGCAGCATTACTAAAGAAAAATTAATGGATTACGTGAGATAATGTATTAAAAGTAATCTTAAATCTTTAAAGTATTCTTACCGAAGTAGTGTGAAGTCTGTGAGCTGTGTGAACTGTGATTACACAACATGTACGCAATGTCAGTTCTGATTAGGATCAGGGTTGTGGAATGCATAGATGCATCACGGATCGATTCAATAAAATCCAAAATTGATTTTATCATAAGATAATTTGCAAACTTGACCAGTTAACATGACTAACATTGTGTAAGTGATTTTATCAATTTAATGAAAAACTTCATAGTGCCACTGTGTGATACACAAGTTTAGTGATTAATATCCGAAATCGAAAAAATTAATATTATTCGCAAATATTCTACAATTAACAGGGGTTGGAAATTAGTTTGTAATAGTTATAGTGCTAAGCGAGTTCTTCTTAATGAGATTCAAAAATATTTTGTCAGTATAAAGTGAGAATATTTGAATGAGATAGGATCGAGTTCAAAAATCTTTAAAATGAACCGTATTTTTTTGTAAACTTTTCCACAGATTAAAGCAAACGGATGCAAGCTTACAAAGTGCTTTACAACTGAAGGAATAAGTTCCGTTTATGTACATTTTTAAAATGTTCTGTAAACGCAAATTTGAGGGTTTTTTACGATGAGAAACATCACTAGAAAGTCAAAAATAGGCGCGGAAACAAGTTTCCAATAAGAAAATTACCTAACTGAGATAACCTAAAAATTGATTAGCTATTTTATACACTTCTAATCTTCTATGGGTACGTTCACAACGAGCTTTAAAGTCAATCATTTATGGCTTTTTTTTCGCAGTGTCGCTTAGTGGTAAGCGTCT
>JAQGAO010002341.1:0-20032 GCA_034697705.1 Ommatoiulus sabulosus | reverse complement strand
AAGAACATACGCGTCACCCAGCGGCACAAGTTAGAAACTGCATGGGGCCATTCAAAAAGGACGGGACCTCATGGAGGGGGGGGGGGATAGGTTGAGTCAAGGACACAATGCGGACAGGGGTAAGTCAAATTTTGAGGACGTCCTTTTTGAATGGCCCCTAACAATGGTACTTTCCGGAATCTGGATCTAATGGGCACAGTACCCTGTATAGTCCCTGCGGGACCTAGTAAAGAATGTGCAAGTTCTATTTTAAAACATTCAACATACCGGATTTGGATTTTCCCTTTCATTAACATTTGTAAAATCAGTAACATAGCCACGTGTTTCGATTAAATTCACACGTCTTTCAGAATTTAAATTCATGGCATTATACTGTAGTAAACTTTTTTCGTGTTTTGTTGTTGTTGTAAATATCCTTTAGTTTTATAGAAATTATAACTTTAAAAAATCTTATTTTTTGATAAACTCATCATTTTAACACGTATTTTGGGAAATTGTTTTACTATTATTACACAAATATTTTAAACTTTGTCAGCTAAACGTTGAATATTTCAACAATGACTTTGTGTAGAATATTTATTGTTTTGACTATGGGTGAGGCGATATTAAATTAATGGGCCTCTTGAACTACTGTGATGTACTGTACACGTAGATTAGAATGTTCCATAGAACCCCGGGGCCGGCCCAAGTACCAGCAACACGTACATGCACGAGGCGCCGGTTCAGTTCACCTGATTTTTTTTCTTAAAGATCAAAGTGTGACAGGATGAGTCTAAACTCTTTTTGTGAATTCTTGGCAAAAGGTCATGCCTTAAATTTTAGGGCACAGCTGTGAAATGTTGAAATGTTTTGTCTTATTAATATGGCACTTCAGCGTCCCACTGGACCGTCTAAAGACTAGTGCATAGTACACGAGCGTGCTTTTGGGAGGCCACATTTGTCGCAAACTTGAGGGTCAAGGCACAGTATACGAAATATAAGTATGTGCACTCCAATGGACGTTTTGGCTCCCAAAAACACCGCAGCGCCGCCATGTGGTTGAAATGACCACTAAGATGAAGCCACGCCCTGCGCGCTTGTAAACGAATCGTAGGCAACGTGTCACTCGCCTCGCCTGTGTTCTAAAGCACGCACGCGGCCTTTGCGCGTGCTTAACAATTACCATAAACATGGAAGCCAATGAGATGAAGGTGTTACCCTGTTCAGTTTTGACGACACATGGAAGCCAATAAGATACAGGTGCTACCCTGTTTAGCTTTGACGATTTAATTTCACGGGTTAAGATGGGCGTGGCTTCATCTTAAAAATCATTTCAACCACATGGGGCGCTGCGGTGTTTGTCGGAGCCAAAAACATCAATGGAGTGCACGTACTTATATTTCGTATACTGTGGTCAAGGCCCTTGGTACCCCCCTTGATGGTTAGGTACAACTGTACAATCATGTATTAATTAAAAGTTGAAAATGTGATTAAACACAATTTTGAACAATGTAGAGAAGTGAATTCATAGATCTGTTTTAGTTCAACGGATTATTTACCAGAACAATGTCAAACTATTAAAATATGCGTACCATTTAATTTGAATATACGAAAGTTTATTTTATGATGCTTGCTGATATTTACAGATCTCAATAAAGAATGTATAGAATAATGGCATTAAAAGCAAACGCATTTTTTTCTGCAAATTTCCATGGCTTTATTTGTAATTTTAATATAGCATGATACATGATACAGCAGTTAACGGATGATAGATTCCCAACCCACGGAACAAAAATAGAACCTTTGTTCTTAAACATCTCAATCGCTCGAAATGGACGAATTATAATATTTACAAAAGGAAACACGTGTTGAAAGCACTCATTCCTTGATCTGATTAATTGTAAGGATTAGAAAATCTGCTTTAAAAAAAATTCAGTCATAAACAAAAACGAATGGAGCATTGTTGATTATGAATTCGAAATTATGAAACTTTTTTTTTGCGAAGTAAAATAGTAGAAATTGTACATATCAAAGAATGTCACGGTGCATTATATTTCCACACTAGTCAAAGAATTTCCAAATTATAGAGCTTGAATAGCTCTATTAAGTGAATTTAAAAAAAAAATCATCAGCATTACGCACATTCTTCCTAAATATGCATAGATAAAAATAAAACAAATTTAAATATTGGCAAAAACAATGGGGGATTTAAAAAGCATCAGCCTTAAAATTGGCACAAACAATCTAGGAGTGCAAAAGGATGCAACGAGTAGCCATGGCTTAACATCTGCAATTGCCTTAAGAACATGAATATGGTAATAATACAATGGTTCATTCTTGGTTTTATTATTAGATAAAATGCAGGCCAACGCCATTTGGAAATTACTCGCGCAAGTAGTTTCAAAAATAGTTGATAGCCAGAACGATTTTAATGATGGTTGTTGGATTCTGCTTGGAGATTTCTACTTTAATCACGAGATGATCTAACATATAAAATAAAAACATTAATAATCATAGTATAGCAATGGTATCTACATTTTCAATTGAAATACAAAACACAAACAGCCCTTACAGATTTCACAGTTTTTTTGATGAATTCCTTTCGATCAGATAAATCAAATTCAGGAAAAGTTCCATAAACTTGTTTGCAAACAGTTTTCATTGTGATTTCCTCCAAATTGGCTCCGTCTAAAATTTTCTCTATCAATGCTTTCAGTTCAGCATCCTGTATCAAAAGGTATAATATTTTGTCATAAACTGTAGGACGAGGTTACATTTGAATAAATAAAAGCACATTACTGTTGGAGGGTGTTTAGTTTTCTTTGCCAATGGTTCATCATCGGAACTTTCTTCATCAGAAGGTTCAGCTGAAATAATGAGCGTCATATTAGTTCATTTCGAAACGTGCCCCTTTGCAATCAGTGTAAAAGTGGATAAGTGATTTAATCTAAGTTATAAAGATAATAATTCTGTTAACATAATGCATGTTATATCCCATGAACATAATTAAGATTCATCTCACTGATAAGGAATATATTGTCAGAAAGATTTCTACCTTTTTTTCGCTTGTTTGAACTCTTAGGTGCCGGCTTTTTGACTTCTTTCTTTTCTTCCTTTTTAGCTGGAGTTTTATTTCTCACCTCCTTTTTGGTTGGTTTGACAACTTCCTAATGAATTGGAAAAAATTGTCATAAATAAATTGACATTTTCAGGAGCAATTAAGTTGCGGTGCTTACCTCTTCAGAGTCATCACTATGCTTTTCAATTGATTTTTCCTCATCTTCTTCATTCACCTCCTCTTCCTCTTCTTCCTCCTCCTCATCCTCGTCTTGATTGCTAGATTCAGACTTAGAATCATCAACTGTAGCCTTGCTTCTGTTTGACCTCCTTGTTGAGCCCCTTCCCTTTGGCTTTTTGGCAGGTGTTTTTGCCTTATTGGAGGATCTGGTTCGTTTTGATTTTGCTACTGGAACCTTCTTCCCCGTTGACTTAGGCATCACAAGGAAGTCCAATATTCTCGTTATTAAATCCTCTTTTGTTCCAGATCGTTCCACATCTAGAATCTCACAGATCTGTTTTAACGATGCGAGAGTCCCTCTAAAAAGATTTATTAATTATTATATACACCTTTTTCTGCAAAGTTTTCTAATGGATTAACGTCTCTTACTTGTCTAGGTGACCTTTCTTTTTATCGTATTCATCCGAATCAGGCTTGAAACCAAAACCACTAAACCTTCGAATGTTCTTCTTAATTTCTGCAGCCTGAAAAAAAATCAGTTGCACTACATGAAAGAACACCCATCACTACTAAAATGACACGTGAAAATTATTCAATTCTTACTTGGCCAGCCCTATTAAAAAGTACTCTGTGGAAGAATTTCAGTTCCTCGGACTTGTATTTTTGTAAACGAAAGTCAACTAAAAGAAGGACACGCGATATAGTAAATGAATCTGAAATGAAATACACACATTTAAACACTTGTTTTACGTACTTATTGGAATCTCGCCCAGTTTTTCTCCCTCTCCTTCAGGAATGTCTAGCTTCTTATCTTTAGCAGGCACATTAAAACTAAGCGCCAGACGTTCAACCTTTTTTCGCTCTCTAGCTCCATGCATCTCAAGTGGTTGATCTAGAAGTGCTGTCAAACACAAGCGTCATTATTAATAGGCACTACAGTAACCAATGACTATCATATGATAAATGACAGGTAAGGCAAGCAAATTTCATAAATAAGACAAAAATATTAACAAGAATACGACTTACGTTTCTTTTTTTCAGCATCGTCATCTTCTTCGTCCTCATCCTCCTCACAATCATTTTCTTCAACTTTCTTTTCGCTGGAATTACTTGCACTACTTTTTGTGTCTTCACTTTCTGCTTTAGACTTCTTTTTTGGAGGTTGTCGATTAGCAGCTTTCTCCTTTTCCTTTTTGGGCGTCTTTGGAGCTTCCTTTTTGGGAGGTTTAGACACTTCTTTCTTAGGCTCTGAATCAGAATCACTCCCCTTATCTACATCTCTGCTTTCTTCACTTGAAACATCCTCTTTCTCAATCTTATAAGACATACAAAATAAAAATGTCAAGTTTATACATTGTGTACCGAAATTCAGCTGCCTAATCTACAGGGTTTGTAGCTGGAGTATAAAAGCCAAATGAACATGTGGGCGCAAATGTCTCTTTAACAAAACAAATCACATTTATTGCAGATGCCTTTTTTGACACTAATTGTATGGGCAACTGCACATGTGCTGGTTGACGGATTGTGGTGAAATTGCCGGAGCATCTCTTCTTCAAATGCTACTGTCAGCACACACCTCCTTGCCCCCACAACATCGTTTCTCACCTGCACAGACCCTGTTTCACGCAACCGGCGAGCAACTGCTACAAATGTTGCATGGGCAGGATGGCGCCGTTGTGGGTACATCTTGCTGTACAACAGCTGAGCTGCCCTTGCATTACGTCTGACTTGTCCATAAACGATGAGCATGTCGACATATTCACCAACCGTAAACGGTTCTCCCATTCTTCACGTTTGCTCCACACAACCGTAATTACCTCTTCCAATGCTTTACTGTGCTACAACACAAACCTATTACGATCATAAACAATGTTACAAACACCTCAGATGTGCAGGAAGCACTGATTATGCAAACGTTACTGTACATTACGTCGCAGAATTCAATTCGCATTTT
This sequence comes from Ommatoiulus sabulosus, assembly GCA_034697705.1. Lineage (NCBI taxonomy): Eukaryota > Metazoa > Arthropoda > Diplopoda > Julida > Julidae > Ommatoiulus > Ommatoiulus sabulosus. The sequence continues at coordinate 14,861 of JAQGAO010002341.1, read as the reverse complement.
CCTACGTGATTGATGCATGTACCATGAATGGGGACATGTATCATGGAGGTTTTCCTACATTTTTTATGTTAAGGAGACATTTGCGCCCACATGTTAATTTGGCATTAATACTCCACATACCAACAGTTACAAACCCTATAAATAGCAAAGGCTAAAGAATATCATTGCAACTTTCCAATTTACTAGAATAAACCTGCATTTCGAGCAATTCCATGGTCCAGTCTATGCTTGCTTGCACACACATGCATTGTATATTTTAGAAATGTGAAGAACAAAAGGCAGCTTCTGCCATTCAATAAGTGAATGATGGTTCGACATATAGTAACGAGTAGATCTTGTTCTATAAAGCCACACCCATACTCTACAGGAAACATAAAGGAATAGTTTTGCTAATATGTTGCAGTTGTTCCTGGAAACAAACTTATTTAAACAATTTAAGTAAAAATGTATGCAAAAAAATATCTGAAAACAATTTATGACAACAAATGTTAGCAGTTATCAACAAAAAGTACCTCTATGTTTCCTTAGCTAACATTCAATATGTAAATTGATATGCTAAAAGCATACATACATGTAACCACCTATGTAGGCCTATTTATTAGTCCACAAATCATCTTAAACTGCAACGTGGTGCCAATCTTCGCAGTGACAAGCATTAGAACACAAGCTATATTCTTATTAAAGGTGTTTTTTCCCCACGATAATGTTTTAAATTAACAGATACCTTCCAAAATGCTTCCAGAAAACCAATATTTGGTATTTTATGGGCGACCCTATTTTCCATTGGATGCCCATCGGTGCAGGTCAACCATAAGTTTCGGGTTAATTTCAAGATAAATAAGCAAGTCCAATTGTTAGAACATTACATAAAATATCGCTTCTATGCAGTCAAGATTACTAAATTACTCACTAAGCTGGAACACTTGTTCTACAATTATATAAAGAAAGGTGTTTCTTAAGCCTACTGGCAGCATACAAGCACGCTCCTCAGGTGCGTTTTAAAGGTGCAAGAAATAGCAAACTTTCGACTAACAATCACCCAGATAGCTTGACCAATATCTTCGTCATACATTTTCGCGTACAAAATATATCAAATACAACAATAATTTCACCTTATTCTTGTCTTCAACGTCGTTTACTTTTACGTCAGACATGGCGAGGCCGCTTACGTTCAAAATGGCGGGCTGACTACTTGCGCGGCAAATCTAGCCAATCACAACAATGCTAACAATTGCAACGGTTTTTTTCTAATTTAAAAATACTTCTTTCTTATTTTATATGCTAAATATTCGCGAAGTGATCTTGGTTTTCTCTCGGAAAAAAGAATATTTATTGCAGGATCAGATAGCTGAGGGAGCATCACAGTTTATTAAAGAAATGGCATATGTGCACGAAAACTCCATAACCACTCCCATGTTCGCCATTTTGGAATACTTTTCTACCCTGTGCTTTAGCAGAGTCAATGCATTTTTATCATCTTGAACAGCTGTTTTTAAGCGAAATGGTTTTGTTTTTTAAATATAAATATTACGTAACAACGTTTAAAACGATGATTTTATAAACTTATTCAAGTTAAATTAAAGTAAAATGTATTTTTAAAAGTTAAAATAAGTGTGACCATAAGTTGTAGATCATGCACTCTATAATAGAACAGTATACGATTCCTTACACAGCGTTGGTAAATTTTGATGATTAATTGCCAAAATAGAAAAATATCATAATTTATAAAATAGTTGAATGATAATGCTAATATACTGTAAAATAAATTTTCTATGCCTATAATTAGCATTCTATACTAGGTGGCGCCCCTTGCTTTTTGCCGTTCAGCCTGTGATGCTGTCTGCTATTTTAATAGTCGAGACTTGTGATTAATAACTGCCCTGGATTTGGGTACTAATTCTAAGTATTCAAAAATTAAAATTAGAATATAGTTATACAGTATATTTATAAAATGTCTCTTTTCGCTGGAGTGCCCAACACTGTTAATCAAGGTAAGGTTTTAATCAAAATTATTTCTTAACATTAATTGTGACATATCGATGGTGGTAAGGAGTATACATGTATGAGTCATATCTAAAATATTTGTACATTTCTTCAGATGCAAATAGACCAGAGTTGTATGGAGAAGTTAGACTTCACAGAACTTCAAAAGAAAGGGAAAAGTAAGTGTTATATGATGCTGTTCTTCCAGCCGATGGTATACCTGTACGTTAATTAGTAATTAACGTATAAAAAAGAGGTGTCATCTAGGACTAGGTCTTTGAGGAGTTTGAGCGTATATAACCTGTTCTATGTTTATTTATTCTTAGGTATGATAATATGGCAGATCTTTTTGCAGTCATCAACACAATACAATGTCTGGAAAAGGCATATATAAAAGACAGTATAACAGCTAAAGAGTAAGAAAATAACCTGAAAAATATCGCATTTTCACATATATAGTTTTAAGTTGACCAGCTTTTAATTTTGTTATTAATGTTTAATTTGTTTAATTTGTTTTTTAAGATACACCGCTGCATGTTCCAAATTGCTCGTTCAGTACAAAGCAGCTTTTAAGCAAGTTCAAGGAGACGAATTTCCTAATGTTGAAGCTTTTATGAAGAAATTTCGAGTAAGATGGTCAGCTTCTAAAATGCTATGCACTAATTGTTTAAGTAGCTTCATGCAAAGATTTTATCACGTTTAGCTGGATTGTCCGGCTGCAATGGAACGTATCAAAGAAGACCGACCAATAACAATAAAAGATGATAAAGGGAACACCAGTAAATGCATAGCTGATATTGTATCGGTAATTTGATTGATTATTAACAGATGCTTTAATAGCTAGCCCAAAACAAAAATTTGTAAAAATTTTGGTAATTATTATTCTAGCTTTTCATCACTGTTATGGACAAATTGAGATTGGAATTTAAAGCTTTGGATGAGGTAAACATTTACATATTATAACCATTCCAAAGTTGGCAATGAACATATTAAAATGACATTTATGTTACTTATAATGACGTGCTCTTTTGAAGTATTAAAATTCAATTCAAATAGGAGTGCTCAATCTATCCAACCTTATAGTCAGCATAAACAATGCCATGTGGTAGGGTGGGACATTAATCAAGTTAAATTATACCAGGAGTCCCCATAAAAATTTGCCCAACATAATCAATTAAATTGGATTTCCACAAGTTTATGACTATCTTTAGATAATTGTTCAAATTCTGGATTGCACATGGAAAGAATGACCAATAGACAGCATCTGCATGAGCACGGTGCTCCTTCAGTGGTTTTGAATGGTAACTTCCATTGCTACGACAGTACGTTCAAAAATTTCCCCCACGAGTTTTTGTTGCTAGGCAAGGTAAATCTCTCAAAAGGTACCATACTTAGACCTTCCCGCCTTGCCTGTGGAGTCCACATTGATAATTATTCTATCATTCTAAGATAGTAACACTATAAAAGGCAATTGAAGGGAAAACAATGATTTTTTTGGAAAACAAATGCAGAGAATTTATTTTTCCTTTCAATTGTTTCCTAACATTTCAAAACCATTTTCATTGGCTATGTCCAAGTTCAGGAGGATCTAATTTACTGCTCACGTTGTATTATTTCTTGTAACAGTTACAACCAGATCTCAGGGAGTTAATGGAAACCATGAATCGACTTAGCATGATCCCCCCTGATTTTGAGGGCAAAGCAAAAATCAGTGAATGGTATGAAAGGTTTTTTTACCAGACATTCATCATTTTACTTATTCTGTAGATTTCCAATTATCAAGGTCTGATCAAATTATGTAAAATCAATTCCTTTAGATTTCCTGTTTTAAGAATATAGTTGTAAATCTCAATAATAAAAATTTGGCAATTTATATTAAACTTGTTCACACTTTATTTGGATTTTTTTTGACAAACTTCTATTTTACAAACAACCCATATAATCAGATGGGTATTGTATTTCATGCCAAGATTTAGTGAGTGATAACGTACAGGAAACTTAAATTAATATGCAAAATTCATAGCTGTTATTTCATTTAAAGTGTTGTGTAAATGTGCAGATTTTGACAGTGGTTCTATTTTAAATTTCAGGCTGCAAACTATGCTGTCCATGCAGGCCTCTGATGAATTGACAGAATCTCAAGTCAGGCAACTCATCTTTGATTTAGAGTCTGCATATAATGCTTTTAATAGACTTTTGCATGAGCATTAAATGAACGCTTTCCATATAAAATTGAAAGCTTTTCATGCACATGCGTGTCACTGCTAGTACACCCATTGGTCATATTGCCATAATGATCATTTTGGGCAAGGTGCAGCATTGTGCTTCTTGGTACCATTTGAAACATTGTTTATTTACTATGGTGTGAATATTATATATAAACCCACAATTTTATAAAAGATAAGCCATGGATCAATAACATTTAAAAGATGGCTCTACAACATAATCAATTTGTATGCATTTGTGCATTATATAAATTAACATTTTATATTCTTCACATTCATATATTGCTCATTTGAAACATAATGTTCTAGGGAATCATTAAAAATCTTTTTAAAAATTCGCCCTTTATGGCTACGCTTCATGTCTAGTGCGTTTGAATGTTATTTTCTTTGAGAAAGGATCCTCTAAAATTCCAGAAGTAGAAAAATGTTATGCTTTTACTAAAATTCACAATAATTTCCTAAGGGAACTGAAAACACATGTAAAGGAACTAGATAATATTGTGTATACAGAAAAATGTCCTTTAGCGTTTCAATAAAGGAATATCAAAGATAAAGCAATGCATTTCTAAAATGTGGTTAACTGATGGGTACAAGTGTCACTGATTTCGATAAGTATAATTATACTTACTTGGAGCCAATTTATTTCCCACAATGTAAAATGTATAATTTGTCATTTGGTTTTTTTCGTTACAAAATAAACATGGAAAAAATTCAAATAATTTTAAATTTTCAAATTTGATACAAGAATATCTATGGATATTTAGCAGAATATTAGAAGAAAGCTGAATGGTGTGAATATTGGAAGGTTACTTTAGTAATTATGTAATGCCATGACACAAATTTCCAGAGTACCATTGCTAATTAACGTTGTACATTTCAAAACCAAAATTTGAAATGTTTCCACAACAGTAAGATGTGATTTGATATTTCTGGGCCATACTACATGCCATACTGTATGCAGGGTAAGGCATATGTCTGGGCCTCTTGAATATCTTCCATAGCTATAAGTAAAATCTGCTTTCACAGTTGTATAGAAAGTGACGTATGAGGATTACCGAAAACATGTCGCACGTAACATTGCACATCATGTTCTCCGTTTATGCATTTCTAAGTTGCTACTGACATTTTGGTTTCTCATATGTATGCAACCTTGCGCTATAGCACGAATGTATGTTAGGAAAGCGGTTTCGTTTAGTTTAGTGTGGTATATTGCACGAGCCAATTAGCCACACTTCCAACGTAATAGTTGGAATGTTGTAACAATATGCGACACAAAATTATCAATACAGAACATAGGCAGTTCATGTAGTCCAGGGTTATACAGTAAGTGTATGCCATCTGCATCAAGTCACATGCAACCATGCATGATATTCAATTTGAGCGATCGGTAAACGGCCATCATTGTTGGTTGGGTGATCCTGGCACATGCATCAATGTCGCATGGCCATGCCATCAATGCTGAAATGTGAACAGGCCTGGCTATCAAATTATCGCAGCGTGCTTTCCTGCCAAACATTCGTGCTATGCAAGGTTGCATACGTACGAAAAATCAAATTTCATTTGTAACTTACATGTATATTGGTGATCGATTATTAATTGTTACAAATGCACCAATTAAACTAATTTTAAGACGCCCTTCAACTTTCTAATTGGACTTTTCACCATATCTTGAACGGTTGAAATTTTAGAATCGCACGCAAACCGAAAACGTGACGTGCAATGTTACGCGCGACATATTGCAGGCAGATTTTACCATGCTCATGCTTCTATCATATGAAAGTTTCTCGAGAGGCCCAGACATTTGCCCAATCATATACAGTATAAGCCAGGCCTTGTCTTTTATATATCATCGTTTCGCTAAATGTATCATCATAAAAATAGATCACCACTTAATTGCACGGTTAATGAGTTGGGATTTTTATTTCCTTTTTTAAAATGTGAAGTTTCAACGATTTAAAAGTCGTGTCATCTTCAATTTTAATTACAAGCTATAATCTGTAACCCCTAGAACCATGCGTGTACTGACCTGATTCAGTTTTATTATACGCATTATAATTATTATTTCAGTTTATGGAACGCAATTTCGTGTAGTTTTACCTACTGTAGCACTTTTTTTTTTTGTAAATTGTTAACATGAGAAATTTTAAAGTTTTGAGAAAAGGGCGATTCGAAAAGGTCGTCCTCAAAATTTTTCCCAAAATTGGAGTCCTTCCTACCCCCTGTCCGCATTGTGTCCGGTCAATCAGGACCTCACCCCATTCAGACATCCGAAACTTAAAAAAAAATTGTATTCGGAAAATTTTGAAAGTTTGCAAATTTGTACTCGGAAAACGTAAATTTTCTTCATTGAAAAAGTTGAGAATTTAGCCAATTTGTCCTCAGAATCTGTTGGGAAAATTTTCAAATTTCTCCTTGGAAACTGTTGAAAATTTTACAAATCTGTAGAAAAGTTTACAAATCGATCTGTACTCGAAAACTGTTGAAAATTTTGAAGTTTTGTCCTCGGGAAAACTTGGAAATGTTTGCAAATTTGTCCTCGAGAAAACGTGGAAAAAATTGTAAAGATGACCTCGGAAAAGGTTGAAAATTTGGCAAGTTTATGCTCGAGGAAAATGAAAATTTTACAAATTTTTACTAGGAAAATTTGAAAGTTTGCAAATGGACCCTGAGCTTTTAAGTTCTCTGACTTTTCCAGGTTTTCCAGGACTATAGCTGGAGGTACCCTAGCTGTTTACTTTTAACTTTTGCAATTTATAACACATCACCTATGCGATATTGCACTCAATTTCCTTTTTACTTTGGGAACTGATTTTATTTGGCATTTTTTTTTTAGCAATTGGACGTCCGAGTTTTTCAAATACATGTATACCCCCCTCGCTCCCCGTCCATATTTTGTCCGTGACTCAACCTATCCCCCTACCCCCTATACATGAGGACGTCCTTTTTGAATGGCCCCAAAGATGATTATATCAATTTTTGGAAAATAAACAGTTTCAAAATCAGTATAATGTTTAAATTCTTTTATTTATTTTTAAATTTAAATTATTTTATTGCATTATATAAATTTATCATATATAATCATATATAATTTATATAAAATAATCATATAATTTATCATATTTAATCAGTATAATGTTTAAATTCATCTGCTTTTATTTATTTTTAAATTTACCGCTTTCTTTTTTAGTATTGTTTTCCATATAAACGTCCATCCATGTCAAAAAGCTTTCGACATGGGCTATTGTTTAGTATATGTATATGAGAAGGTTTGAGTAATTTGAATTTTTTAATTATTTATAGTTTTATTGCATTTATATCGGGGGAACACATCGCAGTCTCGGCATAGCACATGACCCGTGCTCGCAGCGCCGCGTAGGTACATTGGATTATGGGGAACGTCGTGAGTTACTCACACAGTGTTACTCACTCCAACTTCACTCACCAACGTGAACTACTTCACTTAACTAGTTTAAACCGGATTTAAGTGAACTAGCGTCAACTGTCGTTCATTTTAATACTTACTTGAGTCAACTAGCTCTTTTTTTTCGTTCACTCAATCATCCATTTATATCGTGTGGCGCGCTTCACTCGTTCTGACCTCCGCATGTGCCGGATTTTATTCAAACTTCATATAGTCAGCTGGTGTGCCAACCTGGCTTTCTCTGTTCATGATCATTCTGACGACTTGACTTTCACGAAGTGTGTCCACTGTTGTGTTTCTGTTTCTGCAGTTTCATTTTAGACCTCATCCTTTGAATACGTTGTCCAAGGAAATAAACATGAGTGAATTTAAAGGAAACTTCGACGCACACATTGGTACGAAGGCAATTCATGTTGGCCAAGAACCTGAGCAATGGAGTTCTCGTGCTGTTGTGCCACCGATTTCAATGTCATCGACGTTCAAACAAGTCGAGGCAGGGGATGAAAGTGTATGTATTACAGTTTATTTGACAAGGTTTTTCAACCTCGTTCCGAGCAGAGCTGCACGTGTTAGGTCATATATTTCGGTTCATCTTTTTTTTACTTACTTTCCCGAAAATTTAAAAGCTTCTGAACGATAATTCCAAAGAAGTACAGAAGTGGGAAGAGCACAAGTGGACAAAAGGAAAGAGTGACAAAAGTACTCTTATAACCACATCTACATGAACAAGGTCAAAATTATAGCAGGGAGTCTATGGTAGTGCCCTGTGGGATGAAGGATATCCAACTTGTACTTGTGCACATGTCCAGCACTAGAGATTCATAGAGTGGGAATGGAAGCTGCCTCCATAGAAGAATGGTTGGGCTTTGCAGGGGAAGGATACCATAAGCTAAATGCGATTCAGGCTGCAAAAAGGTTACTTATAAATTAAAAGGATAAAGGTGGGCACTGTAGAACCCCTCAATGTAGGGCAATATGTGAAGCAGGTACTGTAGTTAACACGTATAGCCTTCCCATGGAGGCACCCGTCACAAAGGGTTTTGCTACGTACTATTCAGATTCAGATATGCATGACATTAACACAATTTAATTTGAAACCAGAATCAAGGAGACTATTTTAAATTTTGCTTCCAACATACCATTGACATGACGAATTCTACATTGAATATCCAGAGGAGCAAATTAATATTTTCTCTCTCAAACTAGTTATATATCTTGTACAAAATAGTTTTTATTTTTCTGCAGATCAATGATTTTATTAATTAATAATTACATGTTTATGATATGATCGAGGTAGGCAACAGGCTTTGACATTTCAGGTGTGTTATGATATTCACTTACCTGCTTAATAATTGGTACATATACTGTATAACATATGAGGGTCCATATTTACCGGTCTTAATTATTGTCAAAACTTTTCAATTTGCGATAGTTTCCAGCATAGTGCAGTCCAAACTGCATTGATAATACAATTTAAGGCATTATCGTAAAAATAAAATGCACAAAGTGTACAAATGAATTAATTGATTCTTTTTAAAAATGCAAATCTTGTGCTAATATATTTTTTCCAATAGAATTATAGCAGTTAATGGATGTGACATTGCAAAAAAATTAATTAAAATGTATTGAGTCTGATACCAAAGCTCGTGGTCCTGGACCTTAAATTTGTATCCAAGGCTGTGCGAGAGCGACTTTTGATTGATCAACTTTTTTTTAACCTTGCACTTGCGTTAAAGTGTAACTCTTATATTTTATTGATAGTTTATGTATGACTTAACCTTGACATGGTTTATCCCACATAATTAATTATTGCAAGTCATCTCCATAAAGATCATAATGGTACAGTCCAAACTACATTGTTATAACAATAAAATACAATAATGTACAAAGTGTATAATGATATTTTACTTTATGTGTGTATATAAAGTTGAGATAGGAATTTGTATTCATATTTTAACATTTAAATTTGTATACCGATGGTACATAATTATTTCTATCTTTGCTGTCAGTTCTGTTATTATTTTTTATGTTTTGCAAAATGGCAACAAATTTTGTTTTACTAGAATTAATAAAAATATTACAGCTTTGCCAACAAACTTTCGTTTTCAAACATCAATATTTGCAATTGTTTTCATGAAGATCCATTCAAATGTGTTTTGGAATTCAATGACCCCGAAATTATTTTTCATTTACATTGCTGCCAAGCATGTTGATGGAAAAACTGCTTTTTCATTATTATGTTGTCTTCATTTCCACAACAGGGATATGTATATGGTCGCAGTGGGAATCCCACAAGAAATTGCCTGGAAAAATGCATTGCTAGTTTGGAAAATGGGAAATATGGTAAATAAACATATAAAGAGTGAAACTTTGGTATGCTTGATTCAAAAGCTTATTCCAATTTTCATATTACAGGATTGTGCTTTGCATCTGGATTAGCTGCCACAGACTGTGTTATTCATACCTTGCAGGGTGGTGATCATATCATTTGTGGTGATGATGTTTATGGAGGTTTGTTCTTTTGAAAACATAGCTGTAGCCTACCCTATTTATGTTTGCAAGAAAGTGATTAAACGTTTTTGTGGTTTAATTGACTAGGCACCAATCGTTATATGCGAAATGTTGCCCTTCGTATGAACATTGAAGCTTCTTTTGTCGATCCTACGAATCCTCTCAATGTCCAAAAGGCAATCAAACCTAATACTAAGGTAATATTTTAAAATACCACAAATCCATTTGAATGTCCAATTGCAAAATTTTCTCATTCATTCTCATTTTATATTAATTTCATTTTTCCAGAGTGGTGTAACTAACATTTCAAATTGTGGTACCAAATACATGCAAAACTATTATGTGTACCGAATTTATTTTTGAAAGCCCTGTCCTTCTTATTATTTTAGTTGGTTTGGCTTGAAACTCCAACAAATCCACTGATGAAGGTTATCGACATTGCTGCAGTTTCCAAAATTTTAAAAGCCCACAGTGGGATTACATTTGTGATTGATAACACTTTTATGAGTCCCTATTTTCAAGTAAGTTATGTGGTTTAGTTATCATATTACGTTGTAGAAATTTGTTTTCTGAAAAAAAATATATTTTATCAACATAGCAACCATTGAGTTTGGGTGCTGATGTTGTAATGCATTCATTAACCAAATACATGAATGGTAATGTTACATAATTATAATAACGTGTCAATTTTAATTTGAAAGTAGTATTTGTAATTGTATTGGCTATTTATTTGTAGGACATTCTGATGTTGTAATGGGCGCCCTTGTAACAAACAGCGACCAGATTTATGAAAAGTTAAAATATATGCAAAATTGTATGTGCATATGTTACTTATAATTCGATCTATTTAATAAAGCCAAAGAACAAATCTTTACCAAATATTTTTAGCTGCTGGCTTAATTCCATCACCTTTTGACTGCTTTCTCGTGAATCGTGGGTTGAAGACTTTACACTTGCGCATGAGAGAACATATGAAGAATGCTTTGGCAGTTGGTAAATTCCTTGAGTCACATCCATGTGTGACAAAGGTTATATATCCAGGTATGAAAATTAAATTGGACAAATTTCTCAATTAATATTACATTTACACTATATTTTTATATATTTACTTGTTCATTCCCTATGAGAATTATGGCAAAGGTAATTTTAAACAAAGAATTAAATTTTTTCAAAAAATATTTGTTTTTCATATAAAAGGGAAAAACAATTGGTTTTGAATTTCGATTTGAAATTTCCCATTTGTAAATGTCCCAGTTGCATTTATTGATTACTATATGGCGCTTTAAGACATTTAAATGAATTTTTTTAATAAATTTAGAATTACTGCTAAAAAAATTTAAAGTGTGAAGTTTCTCTTCATTTTACTGTCTCTAGAAAATAGGGTCAAACATTTAATTCTAGGTCTAAAACTACCCTCATCGTAATTACTAATAGAGAATGGACAATCCAATAATTGGCGTTTTTGGATAAAGTAATCTTATGTAAACCAAGATTGTACCATGAAAAAATGACAACTAAAACTTAAATCCTAAAGATTTTTCACATTTATTTTCATATTTTGCCCATTTCATCACAGTGATTTCATATTGCCTAATTAAATTACAAAAGCTTATTAAATGTATAGGCCTGCCATCTCATCCTCAGCATGAGCTTGTTAAGAAGCAGTGTTCAGGAACTAGTGGAATGCTGACCTTTTATCTTAAAGGTGGTTTAGAGGAATCTAAGACTTTTCTAAAAGAACTAAAGGTTAGTATTAGATTAAGAATTTATTTTTTAATTGTTTTTGGTGCAGGAAATCTAATTTCTATTTTCATTCTTAAGGTATTTACATTAGCTGAAAGCTTAGGAGGTTTTGAGAGTTTGGCTGAATTACCGTAAGTATTGGAAGTATTTTGAAAGAGATAAGACGGGTCGTGAAGTAATGGAGAATTATTTGTTTTTAGGGCGATCATGACACATGCTTCAGTTCCCGCAAATGATAGGGCTAAACTAGGAATTACAGATTCACTAATACGTCTATCTGTTGGAATAGAATCTATAGAAGATCTGATAGATGATTTGGACCATGCATTGAAAACTGCTGTAAGTAAAACTGGAAAACGTTGAAAAATAGAAACGTTGATAATGCTAATCGATATAAAGAAAATTATTTTATTTACGATAACCCTGTGCATTCAGGAATTAAATGCAGAATAAAATACAGTAATGGGAAACAATTCCATTTATTTAGAAATTGAAATTGTCTATAATTATAAAATGGGCAAAATGACATTTGAAAGTTTGCAATCTCAAATTTCTATTCAAAGCAGATGAATCTCAAAATAATGGAATTTTATATTTCATGTAGAAATGTATTAATTTGTTCTATTTGTACCTTCCAGGTAAAAGGTTAATAACCTTAAATGTTGGCCATTTTGCAGTTTTATTGAAGAAAATCAGTAATCATGTATTCTTATTACTAGCATAGTAAATACTGAATTTCTGCCAAATCATATATTATTATGCATGGTAACTTTGCATTCCTTATTCTTCTAATTTTATACAGAGATGAAACCATTAAAACAAAACCCCACCGGTTATAATGAATCTGATATATTGAAATGCTATACACTGTAAAATCTACAAGGGTTTAATTGCAGGTTATCTGCAAATGTTTTTCCTTCCATCATAACAAATTAATTATAATAAAATGGTTTATCAGTCTAAAGACATTTTTTATGTTTCCGTTTTATCTGATTTCAAATGCATTATACTTAACTATTTTCAAACATGTATTAGCAATTATACTTAACTTATTTATGGATTTAGTTATTATCCTACACATTATTTTTTTTCCCATTACAACTATTGTCGCTTCAAGCGGCATTTTTAGTCAAAATTCTGGTCTTGTCAATATATTTCCACAAAGGATTAGAACCGCCTCAAATTATTATTAAGATTAAGGAAATCGCTTTCCTGCGCACGTTATTTGAAGGCTGAAAACTGTGAGTTTTTAAATATTTTAGAACATTATTTGTACTTTTAGTACAATTCAATTTATTTAATAATTAACAGTGCGAATAACAGTGGCATCGCTTTAAATCAAACATACAGATACAATACATTCAATGAACCTAATAAATCGATTGCTTATGAATTGTAAATTTAATAGACAGTTATTTATTCAAAAAATTGCAATTAAATATAATTTGATTAAAAAAATTCTAATAACTTTTATAATAACTAATTAGAAATAATATATATATAAGATATTATAATTACAAATTAATTATAAATATTTTATTATTACATGTATTATAAAAATAAATTTTTAATAAATTGCTTTAAAGTGCATTCATTGTATGCTGTCTATAATTAATAAATTAAATATTCTAAATTAATTTTCAAGTGATTGGAGAGTAAACAAAATAGATGCAAGATTTCACTTGATTCTCCCAATTTTTAATTATTGCTGGGCACTATCTTCAATCAACAAAGTTAATTGATGATGTTCAGTATCAATTGAATTACGTGAATGATACAAAAAATACATTATTAATTGGTAATACACCACACTTGAACACTTCTAAAAGTGGTATAATACTTCTCGATACTCTTAAATCTATTTACATTGTAATTATGGTTTGGACAAATTTATGCAAATCGATAAATTGCATAAATGATATTAAACTTAGGATTGCATCCTAAGTTTAATATCATAAATAAATGTTGAAAGGAACGTTTCTTGGTAAATATTGTGCTTGTTTCATTAATCTTGATTTTCGAGTTGATACTCATGAAACACAGGCGGCGCTGCATCCCGGACTAACACCTTTATTTCAAAGTGCCGACAAGGATTTGGAAGGAAGTTTCATGTACATGTATATACTGTGCTGCGGGTTGCCACACTGTGCTGAAACAGGAGCGATTTGGACCTCTCAACTATATTTTCGTATTGTTTTGAGTCAAAGAACTAAAAATGGAAGACGAAGATGAAGTAGATATCGTTGGAGAATTTGATGAAGTCATATCGTAAGTATTCTTGTTGAGCCAAAAGTAAATGCCAATGGCTGCATGCATACATAGTGTACGATGGCCACTGGAGCAAAAGAAGTTCAAAGTTTTGACATGGTTTTGAGACTAGTATAATGCTATCATTGCTCTGGTTTTTGTTGCAGAACGCCATCCACATGCAATCCATATGATGAAATGGGCCTTAACGAGTTTTTACCATATTTAAGTTCGAATTCTTGGCTTCTCAACACAGATCAAGTAAGTATATATATGGCCCTATATATACACTGGTACCTTAGTTCAGTTTAGTGGATAATCACCGCGCCGTGCCCTAATGGTGGTTTAGAGGGTTAATTGTCTCAGAGAGACAGAGGTGGGCTGTCCGCATGATATTGTTGTGGTTGTCGCATGCCAGTGTGGGGCAAAAGGATGAAGTCTGTACAACCATGCAAGGGAGGTTGTTCCAGAGTAGGATCAAATCGTGATTGGGAGAGTATAGACGTACTTTGAAAGGATGGTTACATCTGCCAGAGAAGTGGGGGTTGGGGGGAAAGGGGTTTTTGTCCAGGATTGTGAGAGAGTTAAAAATGCTGAAAAGAAGGTGGAGCCTATATGTACTTCTCTTCGAACAGAGAGGGGAGTTAGTTTTAGATTGCTGAGAGTGAAGGTGATACAGGTGTCCCAGGAGTAACGGCCTGTGATTTGTCGGGCGGCTTGACGCTGTGGAC
>JAQGAO010002340.1:0-20038 GCA_034697705.1 Ommatoiulus sabulosus | reverse complement strand
ACCAGCGATTTTTGCCCCAAATCGCTGGTTTAACCTAAGTTTGAGGTTTGAACCTCGTTGGTTACTGCTACCGTAAGACCAATCTTAGCAGATCAATCAAATTGTCCAAATGCGATCAATGGGTCATGCCCGCATGATTCGCTTCAAATCCCTTCAATGATTTATAAACACAACGCAGTTGACAGCTAGAAAAGGTGTTCTTAATTGTTAGTTTGCGGTTGAAAACTTGATTTGCTCGATTAGCAATTACAGATTATGCATCGGGTTTATAATAGGCTCATGTAGCGTTTTTTTATGCCCAACACATGTTTGCATTCCATTTTAATTGCTGCACGATAGACAGGCCTTCGTAATTGAGCTGGCATGTACGAGCTTATAAATTGTAATCTATTTTTTTTCGTGCGAAAAATATAAATCATTCTAACGAACGATTTCAAAATGCATTCGTCGATTTACGAAATATATACATGTATTTTAGGAAGAAAGTCTGCTGCGAGGAACCTCCGTGGTCAATTCGCCAGGGTTAGAACCGAAAGACGATAATTACGGATGGTGATATGACCATGACGAAGGGGGAAAGTTTTTACAAACTCATGATGAGATTTTAAAAATTCGAGAATATTTTGTCTGAAAAATTACCGTGGTAAGGTCTTTGAAGGAGAAGGAAGAGGAGGAGAACTAACGTTTACATATCCAGAGGTCAGTCAGAAGCATTCGCAGCGGACCTAACCTCCAATTGGAAAAAACGATGAGTATATTTCAACGGACTAATTAATAGCATTCAAGAGTCAGGGCTGCCATCTAGGAATGTCATTTTTTCCCCCGGTATTCACCCCATCTTTTCCCTCCATATACATATGCGTTAATTAAGGTAAATAGGTTCGGAGCGGAAAGGTTACCTCTCCACTCTTGGGCACGCAACAACTTTAGATCTTCCATGAAGTCCCATCATATTTTACTATCTTTGAATGATCTGAACGAAATTTTTCACCTGACATCACTAACATTACATGAATTATGGTATTTACCCATCACTACAACCTGTACTGGGATGTTTAATACTGTAGGTACAGCAATCATATTTCAAGTTATGCCATTTTCAGAGTGACTTTTTTAAAATGAAAATGCAGGAAGTAATCCATGTACATGCACTACAGGTTTTTGAAATTTATGAAATTTGACATTTTTTTGTGCAAATGTCTATTTTCATACCAATATTAAGATAACAATAAGACAAAAATGTTTTTACCACAGTGGCATATGCGACGCTGTCTAGCGAGCAAATATTGAATTACATTTGTTAACTTTAAGTATCCCGTATTCGAAATGCTTCTTTGGGACCAGCATTTCTTTTGGATTCTGTTCATCAATACATGTATGTTTTCCAAAGCTATTTTTAATCGTTTGCATCAATTGAAGTAAACGAATAGGGGATCTAATTATATTCCAAAAACGTTCCAAAGTGCACTCATCTGTGATATAGTCGGCCCGTGGGTCACGATAACGAAAACTTAATATGTAAATGGTCTGCATATTGATTGCATATAAACAATAAACTGCCTTATGTATGCGTATAATTCTTGAAATACAATTGAATGGCTATATGGCAGGTTAGTGATACATAACTTATTATCAATGCCATGCTCCGTTTGCACAAAATGCATGCATGATTTTTTTCTTCCGTCTGATGCAATCGTGATCTGGAAATTACTTTTAATTGCATTCAGTCCGCCATTAGCATTCAATTTCCCCTATCGGTTTAATTAAGGAAGCGTTCATTGTTTCGCGTAACGATAGAACAAAAATGCATTGTTCCATGCGACTTTATGCATAGATTTCGCAGTTTGCTTGTTCGTGTTAGACGATAACCGTATCGATTCCGGTAATGCATTCGATTACATTTACCATACCGGAAAGAGCAGACCATGCTGCTCAATTATCGAGAGAATGTACAGTATAAAGATTTGAAATCAATTAAACCGATGAACAGGAAAGATAAATCAGAAAAGAGCTAAACTTATTTGTAAAATTAATATGACCGCAAAGGTTCAAATGTAATAGGAAGATTGTTGCTGTAGATTGCTACTGAAGAAACTTCCAATTTTCCTTGTATTCATGATATAACAATAATAACATGACTAAACTATCATTGCAAAATAATATTTTGAAACATTGACCGAATCAAATGAAAGTGCATATTCATGGTCCTAGCAAATTGGTGCATGTAACACTGCATGTAGGCCTACTGAATTTGTTAAACGACGCATAAAACATGAAAGGGTTAAGAATGAATATCAATGATAAATAATTCATAATTTCAATAAAATAATGGCATATACTGTACATTGTACAATTGTAAATGTATCCATGTTTTGCTATACCTATAAAAGTAGACCAATAGTTAATGCATTGTAATTTATTTAACATTACACGTCCTATTCTGTTCACTTATAAGTATACTGTATGTATATGCTTTTTATGAGATCTCTTTTATTGCAGTTCAATTCCAGATTTCTGACGTATATTTACATGTAATTCAAGTATAGTAGAAAATTCGGCATAATCACGTATAATCACGCTCACCAGGTGTCAGGCCAAGTGTTCGGGACGTTTATGTGAATATCTGACCTGACGTAAAACTGGTGTTAGATGTGCACTCACAACATCGCAATGGCAAAGCATTTTCGGCCAAATTAACTGTAGAAGCCACCAGCTGATGACAAGTTGTTTGCAAAGTGGCAAAAGCAATAAAATATAATCAGTTCGCCTTGTGCTATCTGTATTCGTTTGTCGCCAAATGGTCTTATGGCCGATTGAATCAACCAATTTAAAACTTATTAAGCTGAAACTCATATTAAAAGACCATATAATTTAGTACGGGACCAAAGTGGCTTTGAGGTTAAGTGACATTAAATTGGTTGATACAACCATGCCATAAAAGATTGACATTTGGAGGCTGTCTGTGCCATGTCTCGTGCAGTTATAATTACCAATTTCGTTTGTTCCGCAAAATAAATTTTCAAAATCTCTGGCTGCGTGAATTTATGAAAACAAATTACATGTATACTGTATCTGTCATAGCAAAAATAAAAATGCCATCCTTTTTCAGAAATTTGTATGTGATGTTAACTGCATGGTGTCTAAAATGAAAGCAAGAAAACGACATTTCGATATCCACGACTTGGGGAATTATACATTGTACTGGCTGAACATGGAAACCTTCATTGAAAGTAGCATGAAAATGACAGACAAAATCGTGTTTCTGAAATAGTTTCCAAATAGTCACTTTTTCGGCATGTCAAAAAGATTCTGTTTGCAAGAATTTGACGTTTCCATTCTAAGTCCGTTATAAAACATCTTGGAAAAGTTGATCTGTTACTCAGCTGATTTATAAAGAAATGCTATGGAAAGAGTTCCAGTTACCGCATGATACTGTTTTATATAAATATACTGAGAATTACAAAAAAAAATGTTAAATGGCGAACACTTAGGGCCGGTTGGACCAACTTAGGTTAAAATCTGATGTTGACTAACCTTGCGTTAGATGTTTGTGACGCACCAAATGACTCTTGGTGAAATAACCCCAGGGTTATAGAACCTGCCGAAACCAAAATGGAGGACAGAAAAGGAACTAATTTTGACCAATGCTGCCATATTGCGCATCTTGGCTTCCCCTGTCTGTGTGACCAGATGGTGTAGCATGCACAATTCCTATAGCTTCACCAGATTCATCCGTAGCGTCCGCCAGGTGTTTTTTTATAATAACCCGAGGTTAACTCTGCCTACTGGCTGGAAAACTTCACTTTTTCCTTAACCTGTGTTTGTGCAATACAACGGTAGGTTAACCCTAGGTTATTCTTAACCTATGGTGGTGCAACCGGCACTTAGGGTAAGAATTGTTTCCACTTACAGTATGTATTAATTTCATAATGGGTTGCATTTAAAATTCCATAATTTCAGGTGTATGGTTTACGATCGCCCTTTAAGCATGTGAAGCACGTGCTATTTAACATGTTCGTTTATTTTTTTTTCAAAGGTATATTTTACTGAGGTGCAGATCAGTGCGATTCATTAATTCGAGTTAATTGACATCCTTGTTAAAATCATGTTCTTTTCCCCCTATAACGGCAATATTTGAAGATTTTTTTGGGGGGAAAACGAGAGTTCCACTTCCTGTTTATGCTCGAGTGCCTTCTTTAAGTGCTGGTCACTGGGCCATTGCACGCGGGACTAGTTACTCATATATTATTTCCGCTAACTTCATCCGTTTTTTATTTTCTTCGAGTCCTCTCCATCTATCTGAGAGCATTTTTATTTCGGGCATCTACTCCAGTTTCTTCAGTTTTTTCTGCTGATCCAGACAAGGATATCGTGGACGATGCACTCTAAGGCGAACCACATCAAAAGTTGACATAAACTTGATTTATTAAATTCACATCAAGCCCAGATACAGTAGTTGGTGGTTTTTAGGCTGTTTATTTGGGGGGCATTAAAAATCGATTTTGGATTCACTCCAGTATCTTTTGATGGCGAGTTATGATCTTGCATATTTTTCGAGTGTTTGTGGCCGATCTAACAAGCATGATAAATTCGTACATTTTGAGCCCAAACTTTTCTTTACTTTTAAATGCAATATAATTATTATTCAAAGGTATCATCAGCTTCGTGTAAACATAGCAAAATCATCAGCAAAGTATCTTCTTTGAAAAACAGTAATAAAAACGTGCCCACTTTTGCCCCATTTAAAATACTGTATTTACATATAAATAGATACGTTGTGTCCACCCTTTCAATCTTAAGAGAAAAACATATTTTAGATTTTTCTGGCTAGCTTCTTTCAGGATCTGGTTTTACATTAGAAACAGGTATATTTTCCGGTACATATTTTGTAAAGCACGGCACACGCGAGAATTGGGCTACAAAACAACGCTCCGTGCAAATCACTAGATATATCTATAATTATGAATTGATTAGATAATTAGAAATCAAACTCATTAAAAAATAATTTTGGTCAATGTTTGATGTGATTTGCCCCACAGTGCGACGCATAAGCCAGAGTGGACTTTTAACAGGCCTTGATTTCATGCTTCGCTTCAGCGCCACTGTCCTTAGACTCCTTACGCTTCTGGCAGAGGAGCTTTCCAAAGCCATTACTTTAATATTTTCGTCAAGTTTCTGTAAATTATATCAAAAATGATCTCGTTTTTTCTTTTTTTTCGTATTCAACCTACATGCAAAATGCTGTAGGTAGTCAGAATCGCGCACGCAAGTCAATTAATCAAAGTTGTGGAATTCGGGCGCTCCGATCGTCAAACTAATTAGGGAATTTCCCTTCCCATGCAGGCTGCAGCTAGCTCTATATGAGTACAAGCGTCATCTCATCAACGTTGCCATCTATACACTGCCAACTTAGAAGTCTTTTCGAATTTTTAATCCAGCATACACTTATAATTAACTCCCGAAGGAGAGGTACTGTCGATGGCCGAGGTGTGGTCACGCGAGAAAAGCTGTTATAGAATCCGTGAAAAACGAGGGAAATATCGAGCGCCCGCTCGCCAGGGGGCGAAATCGGATGGGTTTATGATACGGCGTCGTGCGTGGCGCTAGTTTACTTTTTCCTCTTAATTATACGGGACATGCATTTGCGGACATTCCGTTTGACTTAATGCGTAAGCTTTCGTGTCAAGAGAGATAAGAGAAACTAAAACAGCGCTGGCAATACTCTATACGTGCCTTTACTCGGGAATGACAAATTCTGGCCTATATCGCGTTGAAGTATATTGGAATTGCTAATTTTCGCCAAAAATAAAACTTGTCGCCGTTTTTACGACTGGAAAACATGAGCTTTGGAGATATAAAAGAGTGCATTAATTGCACGCTCAAGTGAAATGGTGAGGCGACAAAGCCGAGTTTTTACAACGATTAGCTGTATGCGTGTCTGTTCCGCGAGCATGCAAATGCACAAAGTCCAAATTAGCATTCACCGAGCTTGCCCAAATGCGACTTGTATTCCGACGAATTCATTGAACTAACTCAAGCGCATTACTAAATCGTAATCTTTATGGTGCATTTTAAAAGAAACATTGGCTTCGTGCGTATATTTGACTTTTAAAAAATGCGACGCCGTGGTGCTCACTTCAGCATGCGCCCCATGTACAGCACATGCATGCCAGTTACTGATGAGTTGCACCAACGTATTTAATAGGGATTAAGCTAAATTGTATCGGACCTTACACTGAGCTACAGGCATGTATACATGTATAAGGGTAGGTTGAACGTATAACTTTTTCAACGAATCATCGACTAAAAGAAGGTGCAGCTGGATAATTTTCACCAAAAGGATGAAGTATATATTAATATGATTGCCAATGGATGTTTTGTTGTTTTGCATTCTCATGATCCAAAGCGTCAATCTGTTTTGTATTGCTTGTAGCAGGAATCTGGTAGCAGTAAAACATGAACAGCTGATGGTAAATTGATGTTGACGTGCAGTGGGCATCATCATAATTAATAAGCAGATGCCGCCACTTTCAACAGGACATTTCAAATACGATATACTGCATGTATATACCTTGGGTATATTGCATTTAATTATATTGAGTAGATTGGACTCCATTCTAAATGCAAGAACTCTGTACTCCATCAATCGGATATTGGAAACGACACCTCATATTCAAAAGGTAGCCTACTGTATAATGATTGACAAAATAAAAATTAGAGCGAAATCGATGATTAAAACCCCGAAAATGATGTCAATGCAGCCAAACGAGCAATTGGGTTTAATTCCTCCAGTACATGTATACATTGATATACAGTTTGTCCGTGGCTGTCAACAGAATTGATTGAGCCTTGCTTGACTATCACAAAATACAAATGTTTGGCACATAACATGACTTTTTGGACGGTTGTGCCACAGAATGCGCTGCAGATATACATATTAATACGTAAACATGCAAGTCTCTTATAATTATTAATTTTTGTGCCAAGGTTTTATTTATACGAGCGTACCAAGGCTTTGCTAAACTTGAATTCCAGTGGGTTCTCTTAGGGCGGCCTCTTTGAAGTTAATGTAGCATCTGCACTGCAACACCACCTAGCGGACGTTAGGCCATCTCAGTAATATTGGCAAAAAACCTATGCTGTATTTTATAGCAGGTTTCGTTAATCGAAGGAGCTCGATTTATTCGATCAACGTATCTTCCCTTTGTTTGGTCACCAGACAACCGCTAAGTGGCGCCACTCAGTAACATTGCATCTCATTGCGGCGTAGTTGGTGTGACCAGATAACGATCTATTCATCAGTCATGGGTTAGCAGTCAATTTCTTTCCGCGAGGGGAAACTTAATGACGACTTTGACATGGATTTCGAGAATATTTATTCTCAAATTTTACGATCAAATTGGCTGGAAAATGCTGGCGTTCGAAATTGGGCTAGACGGTAACGCGGGCCTAATTCGCCAAGACGACGCAATGTCGTTCTTCGAACAGAAGTAGGAGCCCGGACCGAGGAGCGTTAATAAGCTCTAATTAATTGTTCTTAGGCATGCAACGGTCATTATTGCACCTTAGGCGAAGCACTTGACATGCAAAGTAGCCTATATAATATCGCAGAAATGTAATCAACATTGGAAAAAAACAACCAAGAAACCAAAAAAGCGAGCTGAAGATGGCTCCCCCGCCGAGAACGAATATTTCAGATCGATTTTTGGGGGGAGGGGGAAATGGCAGGCCACGCCGAATGACCTCTAGCCTCGTGGTTAGCCATTGTTAGAGGAGGAGGAGAAAGAAAAAAAACTTTTTCAAAATTTGTATACGGTTGCGGACGCGCGTCCCTGTTTAGAATAGCATGTAGAACACGCAGTTTTCATGCGTGTCATCAATGGAGATTATTGTTGCACGAGTGGATGTTAGCATTAGTCGTCACTCCGTCAGTTTGGAGTAAAAAGTGGGGAAAGTGGACGTTTTGAATAGGGGAGGCGTTGAACGGCACACGCGTTAACACGAGGATATTATGTAGCGGGGAGTTTAATCCGTTTTGAAACGCGCCGGATTAACGTCAACTTGTATGTACAAGCAGTGGTGAATGGAGAACGAGTTCATTACTTAACCACTTTGCGACCAACGCGGGTGAATGGGACTGCCAAAACCGAGTTCTAATGGGGTCAAACCAGAACCATCCCATGGACGACTCACCAGGCCTCAATTACACTCCGTTGTCCTGCTGTCCAATTTTATTTAAGTCATTTACATACCTAAAAAAAGCTTTCGTAAAATCCTCGCACTCTCGGTGAAATGGTATATGGATCCTCCCAATCTGACAACACTGGCTATCCCATGCACAAATATCATCTATCAGCCACGCAACTACGAAAGAATGCAAAATGGGATGCCTGCATCGCATGATGTTAACAAATATGAATTGTAAATATGAATTGGGGTGATCGCAAAATGTAAACACGATGAAACCATTCCAAAGTTTAAAATATTCACGAAAATTACGTTACCGTTAATAAGGAAAGCGTTTCCAGGGAGCAATTCACACGCATCAAACAATCGTTTTATTTCATCTAGGGGTGTTAATCTTGCTGCTATATTGCACATGCAAGTTTTGACAAACTTGGAGTCTGTCTTACAATTTGGAAACTAATATTTCGTACAAGGGTAACTTTGGTCAACTCCGGCTTACCAATATGTAATCTACAGTATATAATATGCTTGTAATTCTCAAATTGCAGCCAAATAGTTTATAAAACTGTTCATGAATCACCCAGTTCATATTCATAGATCACCACGCCATAAATCTGCTTCAAAGCATGCACGTGCATTTCTGCCAAGCACATCCAAAACATTTGTATGCATGAGCAAAATGTACTTTTCTCAAATATACTTAAAAAAAAAGTTAAATCATTTTTTTTAATAACACTTTCTTTATGAAAGTTCATATTACATTATACATTTTCTCAAAAGCTTTATAAAATTCTAAAAACATTTGGGATAATGAAAAGTTTCATCAAAAACTAAATCGAAATACACGCGTGTAAAACTTTTTTCTGCGTATACGTTATAGCCTACTCCTCAACTCCTATACAGTATACATATACAATACTGTACATCCATGTATATATACTCTTTGTTTGACACTCTTTTTGGCACACTTGTTAAATTTAACCATGCAAGTATATATTTCGAACAACCTAGCTGATGGTAACGGATTCAACGAATTATACATTAGCGCCGTCTATTGATCGTCACGTAACAACTGAATTAAGGATGCAAGCCTTTTTCGTTATCAATTGAGCCACAAACCGTTTAATTCCAACGGCTTCAAATGTACTGTCGTAAATATGCGGATTTTTTGCTTTCCCTTTGCCCCGAAGCCGTTGGATTTCGTCATCGCCACCTATAAATGCAGTATACGTGCGTTATCATCGGAGCAAATCCAGTGGCTATAAATCCAGTGGCGCAAGATTCACGGAACAATTACCTGATAGAGCTTGAAAAGAGCGGCTAAATGCTTTATCACACTAACCCATCTTTCTCATCGTCGTAAAACCAATACAAACGAGTGACGGAATTGTTTTGTTGTGCCATCAATCGTTTCACAAAGAAGAAATATTTACTCGAGTACTGTATACAACTGTAATTGAATTGTTTAGTTAGTGTTTAAAACCCGACGTGAAGGAGCTATGGGAAGACCGGGAAACAATGGGGAGAAGTGCAATAGTGTTATTAGATGGAAATCAACATCTTTCAATTCATCGCTATTAATGGACCTCTTTTGTTTTCAAACTGCGGGCAAGCCTCTGTAGATCCATCTCCTTTGTGTTAGCTATCAAAAGAAGATATGAAGTATTTTTTTTTTCTTAATCGAAGGTTGTTCATGCTTGAGTGAGACTTGCATGCCATTTATGTGTGTTTATGATGCGACCACGTGCATACGTGTACATGCAGTACATCTAAATACAGAATACCTTCTTGCTCAGTTCGTTGTATTAAAAAGGGGAATGCTACACGTCGAAGGAACAACATTAAATCTTACGCAAGACAAATGAAAATAATGACGATCCAATATTAAGAAACGAGAATAGAAATTCGCGAGTATGCTCAAAATTCATTTGAAACCCTTTACAAAAACGTTGTCATTTCAGCCGTCGTGTCGCGTCGATCGACACGGCGCCACCTACTGGTGGCATGCCGAAGACAGACAAAGTTCTCATGAGCTAAAATGAGGAACTATCTGAAATTCCCGAATATCCAAATCAATCAGCGTGTCATAATTTCATAATCGCTTAGCTCCACATTTCTTCGTTGATGATGATAGCCATTTCAGCGGTTGTTCTAAAATTCAACACAAACAACACATGGCTGAACAGACGCCGATTACTAATACAAAACGAAGAATGCATGCATGCAGTCTTTTCTGAGGTTTGTGTTGAAAATGTTAATTTGGCAAGAATAATGTAATTGATTGACAAATTAAAAATGGCTTTTGCTCTGCTTCACACGTATACGCGTATAGGTAAAGACAAAGAAACGTTTGTCTTGCACCTATTTCTGAAAGTGTTGTTTCATTGTATCGCCTTCATGAATATGCATCCCCAATCAATTTATTTTTAATATCTATTCACGTCTGCCAGCTCATATCTTGCAGTCTGTTAAAGAGATCTCTCCGATTGAAACGAAGTAATGCTCGGGCCAATGGGTGACTGGTCAAGCAGCTATAGCTGTTGTTGAACTTTTCCATTTTTTAAAGTTTATTATCACTAATCCATTATAACAAGTATATGGCGTTAGTAAGCTCAGTGCGTGCGCTCGGAGCTGGTTTTGTTGGGGGTTTATATAAACCAAAAGCAAATGCTCGCTCGCATGCAGCTCAGGTAGATTTTATCAATGGAACTGATTGCAATAACGCACTATGTAAGACACTAAGCAGGTTCTGAATAACGGACTCGAAGAAAGATAACAATAACTAACCTTGATGCTTACACGGATTTTATATTAATGGAGCTTGAAAAAACACCAATTACTATACACTGTATAGGTAGGCTTATCGAGTGTCCCCTCAAAAATTTTCTAAAGGGTAGATCTATAGTCAATGATATTACGACAATTCCTTCGATGTTACTTGCTAGAACCATGCATGAATGGCATCATCACAAGGGGAAGATATCACGAGGTCATATGCATTCCTTTGTAAATATCAAAAACTTCTTATCCTAACAGTGCTAATTGGTTGACATAAATTCCCAATTATGGAGAATATAGCCTATACTGTATACATTGTACACTATACCTATACATGTAAAGAAGAGATGTATGTTTGTATATTTGTGGCTTTGTGGGTGAAAAGTTTCACTATGAAGCGACTTTGCTAAAATGGTATGGGGGCGCTGCGATCTCACAGAAGTGTACTGAATATTTCCAGATAGCTAAGAATTGTAATATGAAACCCTACCTGGCTGGATTTCAATAAGTTTAAAAAAAGACACGAAGTTTTCTACTATCACTGTGCATGATTCACATAATTATGAAAATTTTAGAATGTTTCATTCAGACTGCGTAAGACTTATGAATGATGATTTAAGCAGCAAGGGGTCTTAAAAGATCCATCGCATATAATGAGTATAACACATTTCAAGTTCCAGCGCCATCTATGAAGCATTCTGCGCAACTATCATAAGCAGGAGAGATTCGATCTCACAACAAATTCCGAGTCAGAATTGGATATCAAATTTGATATTCATTGCCATTACCATTCCCACCCGGAAACCGGACTACTATAGATCAACCTTCCAAGTGGCGAATCTTTGGACTTTCATTAGCAAGAACGAATAAGCAGGGGCTGCTTGTACTGGCACGCAGTCTAGTTCGAGACTATAACGAGAACATGAAAATACAAGTGTATATCGCACTTGGTAGGAGAATGCTTCATTTGCACAAATTCAATGTCCTGCCTGGCCTTCCAACCCCAGGCACGATTTTTCTAGACATCGTTGAGAGGAGACCCGCAATACTTTTCAGAAGACAAATTGGACACGTACAGTTTGTACGTTTTATCTTTATAACCGCAGTTTTAAAAAAAAATGCCAAGCAACGAGTTTGACAAGTGAGAAGTAAGCTATTTGGCCATAATAATTTCCAGGTAGTCAACGGGTGTGCCATATGCATGAGAAATGGGGAATGTTTTTTTTCTGCTTCTCTTCTCGTGCATTTGCAGCGCGCATGCAGTTCTCATTTCTGCATGCCCGTGCATAGGGTAGGCCATATATTGTGTGGTCATGGCCTATCTAAAATGCCCGCAGTGAAACATGGTCTTTGTAAATAAAATAAATGACTTTTTAAAGATTCTTGATAAATGAAGCTAGTGGAGTTTTGTCTATTCCGCCCATTTAGGTACGAATGTCTGACACCCTCGGAGTCCTCAGGTACAATACTGCATCGCAGCAGGTCGACAGAAAAACGCAGCGGGATGGCCCTGGTCCCGCTGAGAGGGGAGACTACTACTATAATGTACTACTAAAACAACCAACCTTTCAAAATGCCCACGCATTTACACAACAAACAGGCCATTTTTCATCGCTGGATTTCCAAAAAAACCTCACATCTTTAGAAATGAACTGCTCCGCGCCATCCTTTTCACATGCTAAACACACGCGCAGATCGTAAACAAAA
Organism: Ommatoiulus sabulosus; assembly: GCA_034697705.1. NCBI lineage: Eukaryota > Metazoa > Arthropoda > Diplopoda > Julida > Julidae > Ommatoiulus > Ommatoiulus sabulosus. Next base: position 7,366 of record JAQGAO010002340.1, on the reverse strand, counting down.
CCGTACGAATTTGAAAATGGGCAATTTGCGACGCCAGTGGACGCCATCTTCAATTGGGAATGGAAATATGGGTTGGTCGGATGTGACGCATCTACATCATTTGAATGAAGTCACGTGTTCAAAATCAGCGAGCTAATTGCTAGAAAACATTCATGCAAATTAAGTTATAGTCATGCATTTTAAACATATTAATGCCCTCCTTTTACACACGTGACTTCGCGACTGACAAAGTGCAATCTGCAAAGCTTCTGTCTGAGTACTCCTATTAACTGCTGATTGACTGCTGGTATGACATGATGTAATGATGAAAATTTAAATGGGGAATTTTCCCAATATTTAACATCATGAACGTTTGATATCATATCAGCACTCCTTTCGAATTAGTCTTTGAGGGGTAATAGGAACTCAAGCGTGCACCCTGCACGATTGTATTTAAGCAGATAAGCCATCTTTCATATTTGGTTGGTTGCAAATCTGGAACTTTACTCCGGGCAAGCCAGATGGAAATCTTCAGTTTTCAACATCGAGTACTAATTAAATTAGTTTTAGGTTAATTAGCTTTCTTTCCCGCAGTTTTTGCGATGGCAAGTACATTATTTGCATTATCGTTTATCACTACCCACACTGCAATTACATTTTCTGCTTTATATGCGGAAGCGTGTTTAATTTGCTGTTTTTGTAACGTAAACATTAAGCAAGCTATCCTAATACTTGCACAATGAAATTTAAATCATAATTTTAAGTACCTGTGTACTGTTGTGGGTAATTCAATTCGAGCACGCGAGCAATTAAAAAGTTTCCGCTAATGTCTATATGCAGGTGCAAGGGATTAAGTACTACATTGTATATGCATATAATCCACATCAGCCACGTCGTTTCGTATAGGTGGCGCTGCCGGCGATTTTAAATATTATGTGCAGAATTTTTTTCCAATTTCCAAACCACTACAGTGTATAAAGTGTACAATTTAGTCGGCATCGCAAGATGTTTGCATGAAATCAGCATATAAATCAATACGCATTATGTACGTGCCACTCTACGTACAGCGTATCCCATTCTCGTTTATACAGTACTTGGAATTACTTCGTTTGCATGAGAATCCCCGCTTGCTTTGCTTTCTAAATGGGCCACCAGGTAGAGGGTCGATCAGATGTGGATGATTTTTACGGCACGTTTTAAAGAATCGTCAAATAACGATATTGGCGAAATCATGCGCGCGTGTCACGAAAAATTTTCACAATTTGCCAATTTCAAATTTTCATGAGGGTATGCAATATACAGTATATATACTTTATTGTTTAAAAATATATCTCTCATTACTGGAAACTTGAAATATTATAAAGTCAATGCGGCCGAATAATAATGCATAAAATAACATTTAGGGCTGAAAGAATTGCATTCGCGGATGTGCTATAACGAATACGAAATTTTGGTTAGGATTTTTAAAAAAAAATGGACAAACGCTGCCTGACTTCCAACGAGCGCACGGCAGGGTTGCTAAAACACCCCTAAAATCAGTCCCCCGCTGATTTTCAAGAAAGTTAAAAAACAAAACAAATTGGACAATTATCCAAAGGGCATGGAAGAGAGGGGCAACACGGCACCGCGCATCCAAATGTTGTATATATTACAATGGTAATATCCTTTTAAACTCACCACCTCCATCGCAATACCAATTTTATTTTTATTGATTATAACGAGTTCGGTCAACCACTTTTTGAAACCGTACCGAAACCTGCTGGGCTTGACACGTTGGTGTTTACCATATTATAAAGTAAAAATTATAACAGCCAACATTGGTATAATCAGCCATGTTTAAGCGCGAGCCAACGTTTTAAATTATTCCAACGTTCAAAATATGGGCTGAACTTTTCGCAACCCTGTGGGGCAGTTGTCCATGCATGTTTGGCTCCGAGAAACAAAATTACCATCGAAAAAGGCATTCGTGTTACAACTGCTTGTATACAAAGTTTATGTTCGGGGAATTGCGTTACTGATATATTACAAAATCAGTAGGATATAGCATATTGGATAAACAACACGTGAAGTTAAAATTCAAAACAGTTCAACAAATTGCGAAAGCATGTTGTGTCGAAAGTTATTTTAACTTCAATTAACATAATTTAACAAAACTTTTAAAGAGTGTTTCTTATACATGCATGTATAACTGTAAACATTTACACTGTAGTTGTATAGAATTCTAGGATTTAAGAATTTACGTGTAGATTTTGACTTGCGAATTGGAATACATAAGTACAGATCATGCCGAACCAACCCCAAATAAACATCACTGTTTCGTGGATCGCCCTATGGCAGTCGTGAAGTCACGTGTGCAAAAGGAATGAGTTAATTGGATTAAAAATAGCGATAAATTTAAGTGAATTTTTTAAACCAATTATCATGTCGATGTATTTTGTACAAATGTAATAATACTTGTATACTTTATCGCAGTTCCGCATTTATATATACAGGCTTTTATTTTAGAAATTCTAGAAACTCTTCTACCTTGGGTACATGGGCAATAACATTCATTTAACATCCATCGGTTCTAATGGATACTAAATGGATTTCTAATTTCTAATAGATTCAATTCAAAATTTTATTACGTAATAAGATACATTTTACTTGAACTGTTGCAATTAAAAAAGTAGAAGTTGCAACGTTCCAATGCTTGATTAGAGTACCTGAGAAATATTAGGTATTCATTGTATGCATATCATCTAAATAATACAAAGAGAAAGAATCAATTCCATTCAATTCTTTACCCTGCGGTCAGTACATAGTACCATTTGGCAGGGGGGGTCATTATACAAATTAAGTATCATTAGTACTTATATGGCGCTCTGAAAACTGGGTCCCAAAGCAATTTGCTAATTACTGGCTTCATTACAGTGAAATACGCCATTGCAGAGACCGAGTCTCGCAAGAAGCTCCACGTCTAAATTTCCATTAATTCTCAGCAGGGTTTTGTTTGAAATTCCAAGCAGCGAGACTTGCCCTCACCGATATAATACATGGACCCCTTTTTGCAAATGCTAATAATGAAATTCCGCATCATCCAGATTTACGGTACTAACATGTCAAATGGGGTTGGCGCTAAATCATTGTTTGGGTGACAGCTTACTAATGAATAATGAAATATGATGCCCCATGATAGGCAAAATTTGTGAACATCATTAGACGACTTAATAATATGGTAGCCTATAGGTCCACTCGAGATGGATTTCTCATTTCGAAGCATTTTTACGAGTATACAGCGAATGACCTTTTCTACTCTCATTGAAGAAACTTATTAACGTGGTCTATTCAGTTTTAAGAAATAATTTCATCATATGGTATTGATTTCGACACGTTCAGCCAATCAGACACGCCGACGTGCAGTATATGTTCATGGCACAATTCGGAGGAAGTTGCTTCATTCAGATCATGATTTATTGCATTTCATACCTCCTTAATTATTAAGGCTATATACACCTCTCTGGAAACTTGGCTTTTAAAAGGGTTTATTTCAATTAAGAATATTTACATTTTGTAAATACTTTTCCAAATATCGCACTCGTTAATGTCCTAAATACGGGAAATATAACTAAATTGTGATGTTGGGGTCCATCATGACCAGACTGCTTAGTCTGACTTAATTTGTGTAATGATCCCCCCTGCCAAATGATACTATGCACTGACTGCAGGGTAAAGAATTGAATTGAAGCAGTGGATGACTTTTCACACAAAAATATACATTTATATACTGTATACACTGTATATAGATTGTTTTTATCATCCCTCATAAAGGATGCGAGCTGTACCCAGATGTAATTACGCAATTTTCGAATATTTGTGATCAACATTCAAGTTGTTATTTACGCTGAAACAAAAGTTATTGCAAGTTCCTTGACAATCTGTATATACAGTATATAGTCATCTATTGTGTATACTTATAGTCTTTAGATCAAAAATCGTAGCAGAAAACTTACAATTGAAAAGGAGCAAATTCTTGAATCTTCAGCAGTTTTTAAATAATCACTTTTGACATTTTCAATCGATTCATTGAGGCCACTGATGGAATTTTTCCTTCTTATAACCGAAGTTTTGCCATAGCTTCATCAAGGACTGCATGTAAACTTAAAACCATACTTAAACGAGCCAATGACTGCAAAACGTCGGTATACAATCAAGACAAGTATTTTGGATGCGCAACCTCACTAAGTCTGTATACACCATCACGTTCTTCAACTTTAGTCAACTTTGTAAACACGCCTTATAGAAATGTCGAAAACATTCCAAATTCCCTGGTCGTTGATATGTGAAACATGCAATTTAAAGATTAAAAACGTCTATGGCCCGTGCGTTTCAGCACACTTAGCATGCAGTGCAACCTCACGCCTCGTGTACACTGACAATCTACAAACTTGTCAGCCACTTGCGTCAGAATGGTACACTGCACGTAAAAGAAACGTAGAAAACATTCCAAATCGTCTGGTCATTGATATGTCAAACAGGGGAAAAAAACAATTTACATATTGGAAACACGTACGGCACGTGAGTTTTAGCACGTTCGTTGACGTTGTTTTCACGACAACTTCCCGCTAAGGGGAAACAATCGTTTGTGTAACACTCGTTGCAATGATTCACCAACTGGTAAGGCATGCATAAGAAAGCCATTTGCATTCTGTTCGTATACGTGAGGTTAGGACCGCAGCAACGGTCGTAAAAACGGCTTGAATGAAACTTTGAAAAAAGTTGCGTATAGCCCGTCATTAATAAACGTCCGTTTCTCTCTCATCTGATGGCTTTCACAGATCGTGTACATGAGTGGGGCCACACCAAGGTGCATGAACTACTGCACCTTTCCCCGCATGGGTCCACGGTGCTTCGGGAGAACCTCTCCAGTGGTGGAGCCGTACCGCTCACAACAAGCCCCCGCGCGGATTTTACATGTTTACTAGCGTTTCAAACGCGTCCTGCTGACAGACGCTGCCAAAAACTGGCACGGACCTGGAAGATGCGAATCAAAGTCAGTCAGTTCGCCCAGCAAATCAAGAATGAAAAGAAGGCTGGGGCTTTGCGAAACTGCCAAAAGCCACCTGCACGTCGTGCTATCGACTGCATGTGTGCATTAGCGCATTAGCATAATAAATGTAGGCGTAGGCCTACGAGGCTTTTGTCAAACGCTTCACCAACTCGCCGAAAATCCATCTTCCATCACTGACTATTCTTTATGCGTTTTGCACGGACGATGCCTTATCGTTCTTGCTCTTCTTGTTCATGCAAATCAATGAGCCTGTTGCTAACTGGATAATAATAATAATTAGAATAACAATAATACACCCACTCGAGTGCCAGGCTGCCAGCCGAAAAGAAAAGAAAAAACAACAACTGCGAGTTCGGAGGGAGGTCGCTACATTTGTCATCGAACTGCATGAGAGCACGAATCCAAGCACCGGCTGAAGATCGCTGAATTTTAGAATATACAGGTGCGCGTGAAATCAGCTTGACCTAAAAATCTGTATAATCCAAAAAAAAGTTTGAAAACCAATGCCCTCTGAAAGCATTCGTTTCTATATGACGAAAATCATGTATCCATGATCTGTACATGCATTAATTTTAAAATACTATCAGGGTTAGTGTCTAAAATTTTAAGTTTACTCGAGAAAGGTTGATTGCTAAGGATGACTGAAACTGTTTCTGTTGTCTATTGGTATAAGAACACACAGAATGCTTATACTTTCGACGTGCTTCTTTTAGCTTCTTTCGTGCTTGTTTTCAGCTTCTTTTTTACCAGCTTTGGAACTCACAATGAACGCTGATATCAGCGTGATGGTCAGTGTGCTTGGTGGCGCCACTGCATGCGTTCGGCTAGGTGAAACCTTCCACATGCGCATTAGCATCTCATGATGAGTGCAGGACACGGTTTTACGGTACATAGGCGGCATACAATCAATTGTTACACTTTTGACCAATAGTGATCTGTGTGCCACTCTGTGTCTTGCTCGACTACGCTTTCTTTGTGTGTGCCTTCATTTAAAACGCATGCCGCATTCTTATCCTGCTTGGTGGTGCTAGTGTACGCCGAGTGGTAAGCGCCTGCAATAAGCATTCAGTGTGTGTTCTCACCCTATGTTTTATAATTTTTAGCATTGCTAGTATGAGGTTGTGTTACTCCAATTAATCGTATCATCCTTATCGTTTTATTCTTAATTAATTTATTCAAATATGTCATAAACGTGTGCTGTATTTACTTGCTGGGACAAGATCATAACACGTTGTCATCATCTTGCAATTTTGGGAGGAATTTGCTCGAGATATACATGTATGAACACGTTTCTGACATGTTTTAAGTGCAACTATTTCCCCCAATTCTCCGTTCGCTGATCTATAACAGGAATGCCATTACATGTAAGGTATACGCTACAACGTACATTAAGATGCACGTTGCTTGGGCTTGAAGCGCAATTCCGGAAGCTAGAATTACTGGAAGCGAATTGAATCTCTCCGAGACGCGGATCTTTAACGTTGCCAATTGGGTTTATCCGCTCTCTTAGCGCGTTTCCACGCAAATCCGTTTTCCGAAGAATTTGGAGATTCTTGAACAGCGCCCCCCTGGGGCATCTTGCTGTCCCTTTAAGGTCTGCGAGGACCTTTTTTTACCGAAGAAGTTGCTTCAAACTGAATTTGCACTCACCTTGACAATGTTGCAAATCCGTCGCGCATGACCTCAAGACATGGCTTCGACTGAGACTGACACTTGTCACGAAGTACCGGGTCGTGTACGTTTCCTGTGACCTCCGGCACCGCAGCATCCGGAAACACCGGAGATGACGTCACCATGTATAGTCGTCGGAAAACAGCCCGGTGGCCAACTCTTTTCGTGGTTCTTGATATTCTGTCAAATGCATTGGAAAGTTATTGAAAATGTGCATGACAGAAGATTTGTAAAGTCTGACAAAGTCATTAAATAACCGTCTTTGTTGAATTATTTGCCGTTTTTCTTGAATTTCTTGCCTTTTTTCTTGAATTTTTTGAAATTCTTGCAAAGCCTTCCTACATGAATTCGGTCATTGAATGACTCTTGAAATTCTCGCATAGACATTGCCATAGACATAGACATTTTCTTTGGAATTCTGTTTCAGTTTTTGGGTGGTTCTTGAAATTCATTCTGGATTGAATATTTCTTGAAATGTCCGAATTATTTAAATTATTGACAAACCATGGAGATGTGCAGTTAATGAACTTCTGAATTGTTTAAATCCGTGGTTCCCAACCTTTTGAGGTCCATCTCCCCTTTCTGGAGATTGACTAACACCTATCGCCCCCTTTTCATTTTCATTGTATGCCTAATTTTAATTTGAAGTAAAGTGTAAATAATAAA
>JAQGAO010002339.1:0-20042 GCA_034697705.1 Ommatoiulus sabulosus | reverse complement strand
TTTGAAACGTCACTTGCGCATGCGCATAAGCGCGCTCCAGTGACGATTGCGTTACCGTAGCTCATAGCTACGCTATGCAAAATCTCCCTATTAATACGTTTATAACGTACTTTAAGGCAAGCAGTGATTTTGAAATATACGCTCAGTCACAGCGAGTTGTAATTTCTAGTGCCTGTGGCCGGGGTTCGACCCTTATATACGCTTACAACGAACTAGACTTTCTGTTGGTTTCCTGAAATACGCTCATAACGAACTGCGGTTTCTGCAAGTTAGTTTAATGAAATTCGGTTTTGCCGATGTTATAACTAAATGTTGAAATTGAACGTTATGCTTAAAAATGTAACGCCTCAGATATTCAAAAACGCGTCACGTGACTTTCGAACGTAGCCTCGAGCGCTACCTGGGTGTCACCGCGATGACCTCACCGATTTCCTTAGCGTGCATTTTTTCGTCGTTATTAGTAATAATTGCACGTTTGCCTGTTGTTCCTCGTCGTCGCGGGAGGGCAGTACCATTTTTCGGTTTAGGCTAATTTTTTTCTCGGGCCATCGAAACGATATTAATCGCCGCTGGCCTTCAATTGTCATATTTTCCTTTGATTTTTCCGAGGGCCTGCCATAGCGCCAGCAGCGCCCCCATTGAGTGGGCGGGCGCACTTTGGCCAAGAAGGTAGGGTGCGTTCGATGGCAATTTCTAATGATCGGGTGAATCAGTGTCCTTGAGTCACTTCCGGGAGAACGACTATGTGTGTGTATCTGTTGCAATCGGAAATTAAGGACACGATTTTCTTAAGAGAAACTTCTTTTATTTCTCATTTAATTTTTTTTGTTGGGGTGGGACTGCGTTTTTGTTTGCATTTTGCTCGAACCCCTTTATCAAGTCTGTCTTTAATTTCGTCGTAATTAGCGTTTATTAGACACTTTTTCCTCCTCTTTTGCGCTTTTGAAGCGCTGCCAAACTGCGTACCGGATACTGCTATGGTCTATGCCTGATAATTGCTGCACAGAGCGCTGGATTCGGTAAGCACACTCACCCTGTATATGCAAATATGGCGCGGGTCAGGGGGCGTCCGTTAAGTATGTCACTCGCGCGAAACTACCTGTGACACAACTCAAAAATTGCCAATTTTGGATTTAATACGGTATTAAATTGGGCGAAATGGGATCTTCATGTATATTTTAGTAAAAAACGACACATCTGAAGTTTCCTTGATTTCGCCTTGCTAAATATTTCATGATTACATCGCAATACCATTGACACTTGTTTTTTCTCGATATAATAAATGTTGAGTTATGTCACTTTACTGAAGAAGGGTTGCGATATCTCCATTTAAGCCCCCAAATGAATCGGTCTGAATTTTATCCTAAATGCAATGAGTTTTTGGTATATGGTGTGGATCAGAAGTATATGACGTCGAAAATAGCCTTCGTTTTACCAGTTTTTTGGGAACTGTTTTAGAACACAATTTGAAGCAAAACGGTAAAATTATTTGTTTTGTGTTTCATTTACATGGAGTTAAGTACAAGAACTTGAAAAGTCTTAAAAAAGTACCACTCATAGTTTATGCATTGTCGCTCTTTTCGGATGCCCCCTCCTGAGCATGTCACGCTTTATGAACGATCCCCTGTCGCGTGACCAGTGACCATTAATGCTACCCGTCATGCATGCGCACCATGGAACTTTTGGTTTCACGTGTACGTGTTTGTCTGAATTTCGAATTTTACAAGTTAAACAGAATGCAAATTTTCGAATCATTGAATTCTTAACTTTTTCATTTTGAATCGAAAAGTTTTCTTCCTTCATTCAGAATTTCATTTTACAATTTTCCTGATGGCATTTATAAATCTTTTTTTTTACAATATCTTTTTGGATTTTTACACGCATGTCGAACTTCTTGTGTTTTATCTGTGAACACATGGTGACGAGTGTTCTTGCTCTCTATTTTCATACAGTACATTCTTTATTCTGATCGGAACACTTAACTGTGTTCTGATGCAAATTTAACTTTTCAGTCAATTTTCCAAAAGCATGCAAGTGTCGATTTTCTTTGCTTTATTTTATTTTGTGTTCCATTCGGAACACTTATTTAACAGTGTTTTGATTCAGATTTATTTCATTTCAATCGACATGTCGATTTTCCCCGATTTATCATGTGTTCTACATGTAATTAAAACACAAGATGTCCGCCTTCTATTTGGAACACATGCCCTTCACAACATTCCAATTTCGGATTCGAATTCTATAGCTGTTCCATCGACATTCTAAACAAGCACATGTCGGTTTCCCTTGCTTTATTTGGCGTTTTAATTAGAACACATGTTCTGCGAAACGTTCTGATTGGAACACATGTTCTGCGAAACGTTCTGATTGGAACACATGTTCTGCGAAACGTTGTGATTCCAATTTCGGACTCAGATTTGTTGAACTTTCTTTTCAAAAACCACGTGAGGTAATCAAGCCAGACGCATGTTCCAGCGTACACGAAATTTGAAGGGATAAAGAAATCTCAGCCGCTCGTAATGACAATAATAATAGCATTTCGGTTGTTCGTTGCATGTCTTCTAGAAACGTAAGATAGGCGAGGTCGTATTCTAATATCGTCTACGTTTTCTTCCTCGTCCTGAATCCGAATTTATATCCCGCGTAGTCGCTCTTACTGCACTATTATTGTTATTATTCTTATTATATTATAAATATTATTTTTTTTTTCTTTCTTTTCCTTTTGTTGTTTTTTTAAGCCTGATTAAGCCTAACGTTTATCTCGCCATTAAAAAACGTAATTATCGTAAATTTCATCCTGCCGTAAATTGAAGTCGCGGAATTATTATTTTCGTTTTTCGCAGTTTTATTACCCGCAATAACCCCTTTTATATTTCCCCCCTTGGATGCGCCATTTTTCCTAAATAAGCTCGCTTTTTAATTGTAAATAATGCGACGAGGGAGGGAGGTTTTGATCCAACAAACTTATTAAAAACGCACGCGGCGAACTGACCATCGGATTGGACCCCCCTGAAACGCACCGGTCAAGTTCAAAGAGTTGAAACCCGGCCCCTCCCCACCTCCCCCACATTGGTCATCCAACCCTAGAAATGATAAAGCACAGCCGCGCTCCGGTTAGGTTTCCTCTTATTTCGAATTAAAATGTTGAAGATTTTCAGAGATTTTTCCCTAATTTAACCGAGGATTGTATTTGCGGAAAAGTTTACAGGAAATTTGGGCATGGGATTACGTCAGGGCTTATCACGTGTGTGCGATTAGATTACTGGAATTTGCGCGAGTACTTTGATAACTTTTGATTTTTTGTTGTGAGTTTTCCGTGAACTTTCTTCGTGGGAAAAAAGTTTGAACATTTTTTGGGTGAAGTTTTGTGGGATTCGGAAATAGAAGGGAACGTTTGAGATTTATGAAAATTTGGCGAAATTGAAAGTATCTTTAAAATCTGTAAATTGTTAAATTGAAGAAATTTTTGGATAATTGATGAAAATTAAGAAAAATTTAGTATAGTTGGGGAAATCAAAGAGATTTGGAATATTAGTGAAAGTTAAGAAATAGTTGGAATAGTGCTGAAAATTGATTGAAATTTGGAATAGTGGAATCAATGAACAATTAGAACAGTTAAAGGGAAATTTAGAATGTTGCAGAAAGTATGATGATTTAGGGGAAATAGGGGTGAAATTGTTTGGTATAGTTAAAAATGTTGCATGGGGGGGGAATTTTAAAATGTTTGGGAAATTCAAGTGAACAGTTTTTTATATACGGTAAATCTTAAAACTTGGTAAAGGTTATTTTAAGGAAAATAACAGAACTTTAGGGAAGATTGGAAAAGTTGGTAAATAATTTGATTGGTAAATTTGGTATGGTGTTGAAAATTAAAGACAATTTGTAATAGTGCAGAAAATGAATGAACATTTTTTGAAAAGTTTAGGAAATTTTGGAAAATGGTTTTGAAACATGGTTTAAAATTATTGAATGGGAAATAGCAGAAATTTAGGAAAGATGGGAAAAGTTGATAAGAACAAGATTGGAAAGAAATTGCTCAAGAACGTTGATCAAGTTGGTTGAAAATAATTTACCAACATTGGAAAAATGCAGTAAAAATTAAAAAAGTTTGTTAAAAATTATTCACCGATATTATCAACATTGTAAAATATGATAAAAATTGAAATCTTTGTTTGAAACATTATATTAATATTTCCAACACTGGAAAAGGTAGTTAAAATTAAAATTTAGGGTGCATTGATGAGAGGAACTTTTAAAACATAATATGAAAAAATAGATTGACGGAACAGGCAATATTTCTGAAATTTCCTTGAACTTTTATATCCACCCTGTGCTTTTCACCGACTTTCCCGAATTCATGAAAACAAGAACAACACGAAAAAACCTGCAAATCGATCGAACTTCTCCCACGCGGGTTGCAGTGGCCCCATGGGGCCCTTCCCAAGCAAAAAATCATCAAGAGATTGGCCAAAAACTTCATTTTCTGATCAAAGCAGCTGATATTTGGTAATCGTTAAGGACTTTTCCCCTACGTTCGTGGAGCTAGTTTTTTTTGTTCCCCCAGCGAGGGGTCTCGTGTGTTAATTCGCGGCCTTAACCCCCACCCCCACAGCCCCCTTATCCGACCTTAACCTTGATAAGACTTAGTTATATTCTCATCTCTCTATTATCTGCCTTCGGTTTGCGAGCCCTTTAATTCCCTTAACGCGCTTGTTTTTCGGTTGGCCCCCCCTTAGTCCGCCATTTTCCCACACGCCAGGGGGCGCGCCTTAGCCAGCCTACCCTCAAAGGATAATCGCCGATTTATAGAAATGATGTGACATCGGAGGCACGATTTATGGGGGACCCCCTTAGCGGACGCAGCTACCTGAAAAACCCCTCAACTTTTGCATTATCCTTTGATCACGGTTCCCAAATTTTCAGTCTTTTTTGGATTTGATTTTGGCGTGGGCTTGAGCCCCCTCAGGGGGACCCCTGAGCCTCTCTCGTAACCGAACTTGGCGTTTGACCTAGTTTGAAACAAAGGAGATCGGAGGCGGGGATTTGGGGGCCCGGACACTGGTCAAGCGGATAGTCGGTGTCCAGTGATGGGTTGTTTAATCTTTGATTAGGTCAATAAAAGCCAATAAAAAACGTAGCATTTATACTTACTTGCTGTGTTTATCTTTCTTGAGTAGTTTATGACACAAGCAGTTCACACAATCAAAACTATGAAGTATTCTGCGGAAATTTTCATTCGCTTACAATTTCTGTCTCCCTCAAGTAGTTTTCGACAGCTTAAAAAAAATGTTTGCTTGACGTCGCGTTGTATCTTAAGTAGTTTCTGAGCTACTGAGACTAAGCTGACCAGTCGCTAGTTTGGAAGTTGGCGACCAGACGGCGCTGCTCGCAAACGGAGAATTGTTCAAAGGTTGACTTTTTTAACGGTCCAGTTTATCAAGTTCAATTGCCGCTGAAGAGACGATTAGTCAAAATAAATTAAGTTTAACGAGTCTCAAAAAGCCAAAAATAACTATAATAATAATCTGCTGTCAACCATAAAAAATGGGTGCAAAGAGAACCTAGTAGTCAAACTAATAAGAAAAAACATGGGCAAAAAACCTCATTTGCATAATTCACTTCTGACGAATAACTAGTACTCAATAATTCATTAGAAATTTGTCTTAGCGAACCAGTTTTTAAGTTACGGAATAGTTCGATCGATGAAAAGTAAAATGGCATCATTTTGAGGAAATTGAAAACTTGTAATTTTCAATTTTGGATGACATTTTTAATAATTTTTTAAAAAATTTATAATGAAATATTTAATAACCTTTTCAATTTATAATGATTTTTTGTAATAACATTTTCAATTTATAATGAATTTTTTTTAATAAATTGTTTAATTTTTAGTGACATTTTTAATAAAATTTGAAATTTTTAATGAAATTTGTAATAAAACATTTTCTTTTTTTTTTTAAAAAAAAATAGTAAGAAACGCAATGCCCCGCGCTTGGCAACCTTTCTCGTGCCCTCACGCCTAATTTGGCAGCCCAACAAAGAAGCGACGAGGGCCCCCCCTGGCGAGCGGAGTAGCTACTGCTCAAGTTTTCCCTTTAGGGGAACCCCCTTAACCCGGTCTGAAACTCCATCCTAACCTCCTCAGACCCGTTTTCTCCTTTTTTGTTTTAGCGTGTAGACGATTGTGAAATGAAGTTTTAGGGGGGGTTGGGACCTCACCTCTGTTGGCCCCCCTTAGCCGTAGGTGGCGCCTCCTCCAATAATTTGTAAGCGGTTCGAAAATTCCGTCTTCAATTATTGACATCTGAAGGCGTGCTTCCATTTTTTGTGCCCCCCTTAAGGAATTTCGGCCCAAATTACAGGCTTCGGGTCAAATGACACGTTGCGATGGAAGGGGTGGGGGCGGGGCTTAGGGGGCACTCCGTCGAGGGGGTCCCCTTTTCGATATCTTCTTCGCTTTTTTATTGTTTCGAAATCGCCGTAATATATATGGCATTGAACCAATAGACCCGCTGGAGACTTCTTGTCTGGATCCTCTTTAGGGGGGCTGCTGTAAGGGGTCTCATTCCCATTTGGTTTCTTTTTATTTGGTTCTCTCTCTCCTCTGTGGGTTTTTATTGTTGTTGTTTGTCAGACCAGTCTCGCTTTGCCCGGCCTACTTCAATTAATCCGTTAACATCGAACCCGGAGCTTCATTTTAGTCCCATTATCAAAGAGCGCCCTCTGCGAGATGGTTTCGTCATTCCGGAGATACCATGCATGTTACATTCTTTCAGAGTTGCCGTTTCTTCCTTTCTTTACTTTCCATGGTTACGTCTTTCCAGATATGCCTGGATTCTTCCGGAGTGGACGTCGTTACTTCCTTCCAGGGTTACCATGGTCATGTCCCTTATGGATGGAATCTTGACGACATTCAAAGTAACCATGGTTACATTTTTCCAGAGTTGCCATGATCACGTTCTTTTATTTGTCGCATGGTTACTTCCGTACAGCGTTACCATGGTCACGTCCCTTTGGATGTGACCATGACGAAATCCAAAGTAGCCATGGTTGCATACTTCCAGAGTTGCCATGGTTGCATTCCTTCATTTGTCGCCGTGGTTGCGATCCAGGTGTGTCATGGTATCTTTTCTGAATACTCGATATGGTTTTACCATTCCAAAATTGCCATGGTTACCTTCCTTCAAGGAAGCCATTTTTTAATAGTTCTTCCAGAGTTGCCCTACCTGCCTCAATTCTTAGCATTCATTGTCGTGTTCTTTCTTCATTGCCGTCACTTTGTCATTTTATTTGTGGCCAGCGGGTAAGCTAAGAACAATTTTTACAAGAACTTTAAATTTTCAATAGATGATCTTGCAGTTGTGCGATTTACCGGATGTTGTAGTTGTGCCGTTTACTGACCGTCCGCCTGTTATTTGGTTACCATGGTTTTGCATTGATGCAAGTTGCCAAAGTCTTTCTTGACTCGGGGGGCTGACCACTCGGCGAGGGGTCAACGTTATTGCTGGAGTGTAAGACCGGTGGCTACTCGGCTTCTGTCAATGTTAATGGGCTGGAAAAAACGTACGGAAAATGCATACGTAATTAGGATGCCCTTAAGGGGGTCCAGCCCCGTGTTCGAACACGTTGTTTTCCACGTACTTATAGTCGTGTTTAAGAAGTTGCATCAAGTAATCTATAAATCTCGAAACTCGGACAGTTTCCATTTTTTTTTGATGATGCGACATCATCGTTATGAAGTTTTGTTGTTTTTGATATATGGCGCGCCACTCCCTCGAATTGATTTCACCGCGTATTAATGGTGTAGTTGTTTCTAGCTTTTTTTGATTTAAAACGGAGTGGATTTTGCCTCGCTTTTCAAATCCCGTTGGTCAGCGGGTCATCCGGTCACGTGCTTTTGTCATTGCGCGAAGCTTTTAGCGCGGTGACATTGATGCATGGTTAGGACGAAACACTTTCGTTGGGCACTAAGTTTTTATGTATATATACTGTTTTTGTGGGTATAACAATGTTAGTGTTTATTTCATGTTATAAATTGACCCTCTTAACCGGCCGTTAAGGAACACCAGGAACGTCAGTTGACCGAAGGATGCTCGTGATGTTCTTTGTCACTTTGTTCAAAACAAAAATTAAGAAAAGGAGGGAACACGGTACATGTGCATATGAACACGTGGACGCACGTGTCGCATTCCCAATTTGTCACATGAAGGTGTTCCAATTTTTTTTTTTTGCACAGCAACGCCAAATTGCCAAAAGCTCGGAACGCATAATATAAATTCGGAACACAAAATCAGTGTTGTGTTCCCATTTTGTCACATCACGTTGTGTATATGAAACGGGCGTTTTTTAATGATTAAACTTGCTCAGAAAGACAGTATAGGAACACATAAAAATTATACATATTGCGTCCTCAAATTGTCATAGAAAAGTGTTCTAAATTTATTCACATGCTGATGCACGAGTTTGTCAGCTATAGAACCGCATAGAACGCAAAAATAAAAATTCCAAACATGCAATAAACATGGCTTGCGTCAGTTTTGTGTTCACATTGTATTTCAAAACAAAAATTTTCAAATGTTCCAACATGCTCAAAAAGACTACATGTATAACCTTATCTACAAGTGTGCGTCACGTGACTGCGTGTTCGCTGTCCCTCCTGCTGCGTTAATTGTTTCATCTATATGGACGTTATGCTGAACTTATGCAGAATTCGTTAACATGCCATTATCACGTGACATTTCATTCATTCCATGGTGGCGAAAATTACCCTTAGGCCCGTTCTTTTAGTTGTTGATTCGATGAAAAAAATCACGTGATGCAGGCTCACACGTAACTACATAAGGTCCATAGTGTTCCACATTTTTTGCACATGTATAGGAACACAAAGTTGACAGGACCTTGGAGCGCAAAATGAAAATATTACAAAGTTGGAACATTAAACATATATCTTTTCTTAAGTCGTTGTGTTCGCGTTGTTTCACAACAGACACTTTTTTAAGTTGTTCAAAAAGACTAGCGCCATCTACGGTGACATCTTTCGTCACGTGACTGCTTGTTCGCTGCCACTGCTGCAGTTTAATCAATTTTGGGACAATTTAGCATTTTTTTTTGTTCGTTCGTTCAATTTAAGAAATTTTCATTACATGTTCGGTGCGATGTTTGTTTAATCTCGACCGCGCGACCCCCGTTACCCCCCTAAACTGTGATTGATATGATTTTGATCACCTTTTTTAATTTTTTCGTAATTGTTTTAGGACTCCAGTTTTGATTGTCGTCGCAAATTTAATGGTGTATGAACGTTGATAAAACGCCGGCGTTAATTACGATTTTTTTTAATTATTATTGTATTCCTGTCGCTGTTGCCCCCCATTAAGCTCCCATCATTTTGTAAGTAATTTTCTTCAAAGGTAAATATGATTTTTATTACCTTTATAGTTTTATTTTTGCTCCGAGCCATGCGTGTATTTTTTTTTCTTCCAAAGTTCTATCCCTCCTTACCGTTTCAACCCCCTTCGCCTTTATATTCTTTTATACTGGTCATGATTAAGGGTAGCTCCCCCTGTTGTTTGGCTAATTTTTGCATGCACGGCCCTCCCCTGAGCTGCCATCTTTTTTTTTTTTTCGCTTTCGTCTTTTCGTCGCTAGAGGGGAGTTTTGACCCATATCTCGCGTGTCATCGCTGTGTTTGGAAAGTAAATTAACTTTCGATCAGACTTCTGGGTTAACATCTTTAACACCCTCATCGAGCGAACAAAAAACATTGGATTTTTCACGTTGTTTCTCGCCACGCGCGAGATGAGCGTGTTCAACGTGACGTTCCATACCGTATAAGACGATCCTGATTATGGAATGTGCTTTTCCCAGCCGTTCCTTGTTGGCAATAAATCGTATAGCTGTGCTTGGTTTGGCGTTCCATAGTAGATCATGAGACTGATTCCTGATATAAGGTGGAAATAGATCAACTATGCCGCTGCGTAGCTGTCATGTGACGTTCCCGACAAATATAGGTCAGTATTTATGCACGTGTCTGTTTATACATGCGTATACTTATCTGTAGATACATGTGTATTCTTAACGCAAAACGCGTGACGCATATATAAACGGACACGAGCATAAACACTAACCTGTATTTGTCGAGAACGTCACATGACAGCAACGCAGCGCTGCCATTACAGTGATCTATTTTGGTCGCGTTTCATGCTTGAAAGATTGACTGTCTGTCTGGTTTTGGGAAGAATAGGGGACTGTCTGCATTCGGCAAAGCTCGACTGTCTGCAATCAAAAAGAAAGCTTTATTGTCAGCTACAATTGGAAAGAAAGCTTGACTGTCTGCATTCGGAATGAAAGGCTAACTGGTGTCTGCAATATCGGAAGAAAAACTCGACTGTCTGCAATCGGAAAGAAGCATGACTGTCTGCAGTAGAAGAGAAAGTTCAGTTCTCTGCATTGAGTACATTGGTAGTAAAATAACGACTGTCTGTATTCGAAAATAAAGCAATTCGGAATGCAAGTTTGACTGCTGGAATCCGAAAAAAGTTTGACTGTCTGCATGGAAGAACGCTAGGGTCGCCACATTAACCTCCGAAATTCCGACGTTTTACCAATTTCTCCGAACTATTCTCGTGTTTTGTTGAACTATTCTACGACAAGTAATCTCGCTGGGAAAAGTGGTAAAGACATTTTCAGACGATGTTGTTTTCCTGCATATTCTCTCATCCTTCGCAGTTTTAATGCAGTTTCGGAACGTCAGGGTGTTGCGTTAATAACAGGCCTCTGAGCGAACGCAACGCCCTTCTGCGGCTGATCAAAGGCGGCCGCCATTTTCTCTATTGGTTTTTCAAAATGGCCGCCCGCAGCCCTTCCCGCCTCCGACCACTGTCTCCCCCGTGAAACCCCCCTTAATCGGGGTTCCACCGTTTCGACGCCCCTTTTTTGGCACCTTTTTAAGTTTTTTTTTTTTTTTTTTTTGGGAACTAGTTTTTTATGCTTTTACGATAGATTTTTACCTTTTAAAAAACAGGATATACCCGCTAAATCTATCGCTGCTTTTATCCCCCTTGATTAAAGGCACACGTTTACTGGGGTGTCAAAGGTCAGGTGCGCCATTACCACTTCCAATTAGTCGGTTGCGCGCGCCCCCTTACCGTGGATCTTGCAATTGTGTTTTTTTTTTCTCACTCACCTTACTAATCGTGTTTGCTCTTTTTTGCCCATCATTAATAAAGTATGGAAGGTCGATACGCCGATTTGGGTCTCCCATACCCTGAGGGGGCGCGTTGAGGGAGGCCGGTGCTTAATCGGTTTTCCCGTCCCCTCGCAGGTGGGTGGCCACTTGGGTGGCCTTCTGTCCCGCACCTGGCCGCCATTGGCTTTTAAGGCCACCCCCCTAGCGGCGGATTAATGCGTTCAATAGATGGCGTTGGCGTCGTGCGTGATGGATGCGAACAGGTGCCTTTTGTTTATTTATTAAACCCATTTTTAGTTAGCGGTAAGCCTGCATTAGGTAAACTGGATTTCATAACAAAAAATGAGTTTTTACTATTAGCGACCCGGGAATAAATCAGAAAAAAAACTGGATATTCGGGAATTAATTTTTGCATGGTTTATAAGCTGTATAAAAAATGGATTTTTGTATTTTTTCTGTTTGCGGCTTCGTGCTTGCGTAACGAGTCCTATATTGGCTTTTGAAAAGTTTTAAGAAGGGGCTAAACCCATTACCTGTAATATGGAACGCCATCATGATTTTTAGATAGCTCCGAACTCTGACAACTAAAATGCTCAAGATGAATATGTTATTATAAATTCATAACCTTTTTTTTATCAAAATGTATATGTATTAGAAATGTGTAGGTTGGGCGGCGTTCCATACCACGTGTCATTGAATGCATTGAACGCGAGAACACTATAGAATGCGGCGTTCTAATTTCATTCCATTGTTCTACTGACGTTCCAAATGGTGGCTGACTAAGCTACAATTGTGACGTCCCAATAGGTCATTTGAAGAGGTCAAGGAGGCCAAGCTTCAGCACACAAACAAAGATTTCTTCGAACTGCTATTTGTCTAATGATGCGAACTTTGTGTTCGGACGTTCTACGTTTCGAAGGGTATCCTGCCTCCGCCTTGTCAAAACAGAAATTTAAATCATGACTTTGCTATAAATAAAAAAAACTCGGTTGGCTAAATCAAAAAAAAAATGAAGGAGCGTCTGCGGGGGGTCCCTCCTCCCAGCTGCCAGACAAACCGGCGGGGGGCAAATTTTGGGGTAAAATCATCGAAATTTACGACGTGCAAGAAATAAACATACAAAACCTCCCATTCTCACGGGTTATTGTTATTTAAAACAACATTTACAATGCGTTGAAAAAGGCAAAATATCGGCGGTTATCCCCTTACCGAATCGATAAATCCCCACTGGTTTGCGTTTCCCCACCCTTAAAACTGCAATTGATAACAATCGCGCGCTGACAAACCCTAACTCGTCAGTCTATTCCAGTTTCATGGTTGGGATGAAATTTCCAAAAAAACTCGAAAATTAGTCCGTTTTCTTGGGAACTTTGGAACAATAAAGGTCTCAGACGAAGATTATACAAATATTTTCTTTTCCTTTCATTCCCCCCCCCGCCCCAAGAGAATAAATGAAATTTTGTCAAACCTTAAAAAAAATGGCGGATATTGATGTTGAAATTGATAAATACAAAATATCGACGGCGCTCGTCTAACCGAATCGATAAGCTACCCACCTCCCCCCTCCCATAAATATGCAACTAATACTACATGTATCACGCGTTGATAAACCCTAAGTTTTAGTCTAAATCTGTATATATATATATACACTGTACATGTATGTCCCGTACGTATCACGGTTGAGATGAATTTATCCAAAAAACTCGAAAATTAGGCAGTTAAATTTCAGAGGAACTTGATTTTTCCGTTGTTATTGATTGCCGTTATATTCACATTCACTCTCACTTCTAAGCAGAAAAATTACAATTTTTACTGAATTTAAAAAAAAAAAACAAAAAAAAACAAACAGCGTTCTGACAAACCCTAACTCGTCAGTCTATGCCAGTTCCATGGTTGGGATTAAATTGCCGAAAAAACTCGAAAATTAGGTCGTTTTCAGGGGAAGTTAGCTTTTCCGTTGTAATTGATTGCCCTTATCTTCGCACAATAAAGGTTTCTGACTAACATCGTAAAAATATTCGCTTTCCTTCCCACCCCCAACCCGAAAAATTAGAATTTTTACAGAAATTTGCAAAAAAACCAACAACATGGCGGCTATCGCCGTTTTAATTTCTCGTATAAAGACGAGCGTTTCTCCCTTCGCTCTCGTTTCGCCCACACGTGTACGTCTGTAAGGGGATATCCCCTTCGTCCCCCCTTTTCCCCCCCCCCATTAATATATTCGCTACCCTTTTACCTCATCTTTCTTCCTCAAATAATTTCTGAGGCGATAAACATTATCGATTCCAACATTTTAATGTTTAGATTTGCTTGCTTGGCCTGTTTGTTAAATGCGCGTGGGGAGGGTGGGGATGGAGCGGGGGAATTTCCCCCCTTTCTCGTCTTCTTCCTTTTCGTCCTTCACTGGGCATAAATGCGATCCCTTTACATTAAAACGTCCATTTGTTATTCGCAGTTATGCGACACTGCTACTGCGCGGGAGGAGGAGGAGGGGCAACTTCAACCCTTTCCTCTTTTGTTGCGGGTTTTGGACGCTTTTAATGCGAAATGGGGGTTAAGACATGACGAAACGAGGGTTAAAACGGGGATTTTCGAGGGCCAGCCCGAACACGTTCTAATTCGGTTTGTAATTGTTCTATAGCGACGTTCTCAGAATTTTGTCAGATTTTCCCAAGGCTCTCGCGCGAAAGACTATATCGACTTATTTGTTTGAGACGATGTTTCGCCTCTTGGACAAATATTTATTTGAACCATTGTTCCAATTTCTTGTGCCTAAAGTAGACTCGGTTATCCGGGGTCGGATTAACCGTATATAGTCAGATTATACGCAGTCATTGCTGTCCTTTGCTGAAGTTATAACTGGTTGGTTAAGGTGAAAATGTTTTGTCAGAAAATACATACAATGATTGCTTATTTTAAAACATGAAGGTGTGTATACATGTATTTTTTACACAATATGGTTGTGTATTATTGCACGGAACACGTGTTCAAGCTTTCGCAGTTTATCACGTTCCATGTAAGCTTGTCAAAGGGAAAATGTATTTCTGTAAGAAAATAATACCATGTTGTTGAAAGTAAAATAGCGTTTTTTAAAAGATGTTTTATGTTTTCATAAAAACCCAATATAAGAAACATTGGAACATGATATATTCCAAATCAAATGATCTCATGCCTTTGTGAAGCATATGTTGATGATTTGTTTACCACAAAACCGCAGCATAGTTACGTGTTCTCAACATACATATGCATAACATGGTTATATGAGTCCAGTGTTGTACACTGACAACATGTTTTGCGTTTTGTTTTAAGTTGCACTGTGTAACGCAGTGTTGAATGAGTCTATAAGTTGATATTTTATTAAAGGGGAAAGTTCATTCATGTTCTATTTAAAACACTAAAGTGTGTTCATTCATGTACATGTATTTCACACAGTGCATAATATAAGGTTGTCTTGTATTTTACCACACATGCAGAACACGTGATCTGACATTCGCATGTTGTATCACCTTCCATTTCTCAAGGAACGTGCATATTTTTTTCGGGTCATTTTCTACTTCCGTATGCACACGTTCCATTTCCTTATGCGCACGTTTAATTTTTCGTAGGTACACGTTCCAGTTCCGCGTGAACACGTTCCATTTCCGAATGCGCACGTTCCGTTTTTGCATGAACACTCTCCATTTCCGTATATGAACACGTTCCATTTCCGTATTTGAACACGTCCCCTTTCTGTATGTGAGCACTTTCCATCCCGTATTAAACCCAATTATTTCGAAATCCCAAATTCTATATAGAATTCCAAGATTGGATTCCTATTTTTTCCATCGTGCCATTTAGGTGGCTCAACCATCTTGTTTTCATTCTCTCCCTTTCTCGTCTCATTTTTATTCTTAATTCGAATAGCATATGTTATCAGGGCTGTTTTTTTTTCTTTTCGTTTTTTGTTTTCTAGAACATGTCTCTCATCAATTGGCTCCTCGGTATTTTTTTTTTTGGAGATCCTCCGCATCCATCCATTTAATAAATATAAGCTTTTCCTTCTCGTTGCGACTCCAAATGACCGTCTTTATCGGTGATCCGCGCAAAAGATATACATTTTGATATTCGCTGACCGTTGGTCAGTCCTCGGCTGTAATTACGCGGCGGCCAAGGATGACCATTAATGGACGTCGCATTTTCTGCTGGCAATTAGAAAAAAAGAAACAGAAATGGAAGAAAATGGCCGACTTTTCTTCCCACAGACGATCGAATGTAATGATCAAAAAGGAGCAAAAAGTGACGGAATGCAAAAGGGGGGGGGGTTAAATGATTTAAGGGGAGAAAACCGAATAAAGCGTAGGAATGCTTTCAATGCGCTGGGCATTGGTCAAGCTATACGTGTGGACATTAGAGAACCAGAAGAAAGTGCAAAAAATCACGCAATTTGCCAAAGTTTTTTTTTTTCGACCATTACAGTCATGACCATTCCCCAACAATTTGCAAAATGAAAATATTTCCCTTTGAGGGGCTCGAGGCGTTCGGGGAATGGGGTTTAAGGGGGACAAACACGATGGAATTCGAGACGCCCAGGGGTCAATAACGGGAAGAAAACGACGAAAAGTAGAAGACAAAAAGGACAATTGATTTATTTCGGTAATTTATGGAGGAATTTCACTCTTCGTGGTCTCGAGAGCAAATCCATTTTCAGTTGTTGGAAACGAAGAAAACAATGCTCCAACGGTCTCTCATGCTTGGCTTCGATTTTGAGATTTTTCAAAGACAATGGCCAGGAAAGTATATATTTCTGATAGTTCTGGAAATTTTCTGCCACCTAGAAAGCGGCATGAATGAATTAATGTTTGTTGCGAAGAGATGTCGAGTGTTGTCAGGTTTCAACCCTGTACGTAAACTAGGATTGTTGGGAGAATGTGAACATGGGAATCATCATTGGTTTGATATTCTGATATTGTAGAAATGGCAGAAAAGTAAATTTTCTGATAGATCTGAAAATCTTCTGTCACCCACAAAGCATCATGAATGAATTGATGTTTGTTGCTAAGAGATGTTGGGAGTTGTTAGGTCTCAGCTCTGCACGTAAATAAGAATCTGTGAATTTGTGTAAATGGCATTCATCCTTGGTTTGCCATCCTGACATTGTCTCCCAAGAGGATTTGTTTAAACAGTAACACAACCGTCATGGTCATTGCCCTTTTTAATTCATGTTTCTCCCATTTACCCAATAATGGTCTCCTAATTATGTTCCAACTCAAACTTTCAGCATTTCTAAAAATTGTTTAGATTTTTCCTCCCATTTATTCTCTTGCAAGAGAGTCCATCAGAACCTCAGTTTATGAGCACTGTCATTTGATGTTATCAAGCCGATTCTCCCATTTTATCTCCCAAAAACGTCCATCCGTAAATTTCCCTTCTATTGTATCGTTGTCATATCGCACCCTGCTTCAAAAGTGACACAACTCACATTTTTCATTGTAAGATAAAGCGAGTTTTAATGTGTTGTTGTAATGCATTGTAACAAAGTGACAATGCCATTTAGCAGAAACCAAGTGTAACCTCAGATATGTCATTTTTACTGATTATATAGAGCTCATTTCGCTCGACTTTTTAAGTTGGCACTTTTAAATCGGGGTGCATGTGATTGGATCAATAATTCTGACAGTGCCAAAAAAGCCCAACAGGAGGACCAAAGGGTCTGTTGGACTTATTTATAGTTTCAATTTCTTTAAATTTCTGCTGAGATCATGACTCTCTTCCTTTACACGAATTTTTGTGTTTTGTTGTTATACTTAATATAGAGCAAATTTCGCGCGACTTAATACCGTCTTAAAATCGGATCTAAGTGGACAAATTTTGAGTTGTGTCAATTTTGAAGCGCGATATCGGATAACCCATTCCCTATCTTATTTTCGGAACATTTCTTAGAAAATATTCTGACTCCAATTATCGATCGTAAAATTTTCCAAAAAAGTTTATGAAAAATAAGGAAGGCACAGAAATGTTTTATTATTTCCTGTTTTGTCAATTATCATCATATACTCTGACTGATTTTCTCCCAAATGTTTTTCGTGACTTTTCATACGGTCACTCCCTTTTTTTAACACAATATGTTTTCGTCCATAAATATACTGTATATTTATTTATTTGCGGAAAAAAGTCCATTTTTGCCATTAACTCGGTTTGGTGAAGTATAACAAAAAGAAGTAAGGAAAAAAAAACAGCTAAGAAAATCCATAAGCCCAAACAGCACGAAGTATCCTTTGTCGTTCGAATAGCCAGTGTCCATCGCTTCGGCCCATTAAAAGATTGAATTATTGGACGGAGGAAGGGGTGGCTGGACATTGTCCACCTCCTGGCATCTTTAAGGCCAGTGGTCAATATGGGAAAAGAGAGAGAGAAAGCGAGATAAAATAAAAGGCTAATTAAAGTTGTCTGTAAGCTGGATTCTTTTTGGCGCCCCCCTAATGACCACTGGCCAAGGGACCCTTGCCCACCCCCTACGCAACCCCTCAACCTCCAGTTAAAAGGCATTATGATATATGCGCGTTGCATCGGTCATATATCGTCGCTCTTAATGGGGTGTCCTCGGTACGGCGTTTCAGACTGCGACTGACCACTGGTCAAGCTCAAAGCTAACCATGAATCTCCGATCCGTTTGACACGTGACACCCGTTGGAATCCATTAAGGAAGATCCGCGGTATTAAGCCACGACCGGACAATATATTTAAGGTTTAGGGCGGGGGTGGAGGTGGGGGTCAGGTTGCGATTTGCACGCGGCTGTAGGCTCTGGTGCAAAACGAGAAAGGAGTGCTTCGACCAATTTGTAGGAATTTCTGGGTGCCCCCCGCGGTCTTAATTTTTTTACTTGTGTTGTGTTTTATACAAAATTATTTTAAAAGTTTGATTTCCTTTTACAGTATTAGTCGAAAGATATCTACTTAAAAATTACAAGCTAAACCTTATACATGCATGCATATACATGTACATGTAGATGCTGACTTACAAAGGACACCCTGTATAATAAAAAAAGCAATTTTTTATTTAGAAAAATACGTTAAAATGTATTTCAAGAAACAAAATATATGAATTTCACGAAAAGATTAAACTTGACTTAAAATCGTTGAACCTGCGAAACTTTAAAATACATTTTCATTAAATAATTTTGTGACTGTTTCAGGGAATGATCATTGAAGCATAAGACACTTGTCAGAAAAGTATATTAAAGAAAATCAATTTGATATTTCAAAATTCCAGTAAATTTAACTTATAAATTAGTAAAATTTCTAAACTACAAAATAAATTTCAGTGAAACCTGCCGTGAAAATGACACCCTGTATTCAATTGCATTTAAAATCGTAATTTTTTTTATACAATATATATAAATGCGGAAAAAAAATGAATTTTAGGAAACAGTTCAATTTAACCTTTACATTGTTAACTAGCGAAATTTAAAAATACATTTTTAGTGATTCATTAATAAATAATAATAAAAAAAGATGTGTTCCTAAAGACACCCTGTAAATTTCCATCTCGAAGGCCTGAAAAGCCTCTCTAGTTCAATCTGGACATCGGCGTGTGCTATATTTGCTTATGCACATAATCCAGTAATTATCATTTTGACCTGTTTCGATCGTTTAATATAATAAATACTATTTAGGGCTGCCCATTTATGCGCGACCTCATTTCAGCCCAACATGCGTAAAAAGCCTTTTTTCTTCCAGCATCTTTTTCTCCAGAAATGCCTTTTGAAATTTTATTAGGTTGAAATCCATTCGTGATGTTCGCCTTTTAGCCATTAAAAACCTCCCGATTACAAATAATTTACCTCCAAGAGTTGATTTTTATGCTGCACTTTGATTAATCTTCGAAAGTTTTCAGCGTATTTTTTTTTTCAGCCTCCTCCAAATCTCCTTGACTTAATTATTTATTTTTGGCTTTCCTTGCAGACGTGACAATCAAACAATTAAAAGAAAGATTAAAAGAATTAGAAGAAAGGCTGCAAGTCGCTTCTTCGGTGAGTACATTCATTTTAATTAATCTTTCTCTCGAATTAATTAATCGACTGATTGATCATTCTTCGCAACGTGTTTTTCCAAGTTGCGCCAAGCTCCGATCAGCTTAATCGACGATTACATCAGGCTCTAATCGAAAGAATCAACGACCTTCAAATCGACGATTAAACTTAATCGGAGCTTGGTGCAATGCACCATTAATAAATCTTTCTGGTGTTTTTTTTTTCTGCACCATTCCTTCGTTGTTTTACTTCCTAGTTTAATTGATTTAAATTCTTCAGGCGTTTAATTGCATTTCTTCGCCGTTTGATTCCAACTTTGACCATGTTGCACCCCAGCTCCAGAAGTGACACAATTCAAAAATCGCCCAATACAGGTTTTAAACGGAATAAGTTTGCCGAAGATTATGCGAAAGTAGTGTTCGAATTTTAATTCCAACTTTTACCATGTTGCATCCCCTCTCCACAGGTGTCACAACTCAAATACCGCCAATTTCCGGTTCTAGACAGCGGAAATTTTCTGAATAGTGTGCGTAACAATTAGTGTTCGAATTTTACTATTTTGACGACAAATACATGTAAGAAGTCGAATTATTTTCAATTTGGTTTTTTCATCCTTTAAAATTCTTGTTTTGCAAAATTGGTCGAAATATCTGCGTGTATTTTGGATGCAAAACATTGTATGAGTCAGTAACATTTTTTGTGTTATTTGGACTATTATGCTACTATCATCTTTTGTATTATTATTTATCGGACTATACGTTACTATTATTGCTGATAAAATTATTAAAAAAACTATGTCAGAAGTGGGATTCGAACCCACGCCTGGAGATCCAGAACGCGACCTGAAC
>JAQGAO010002338.1:0-20043 GCA_034697705.1 Ommatoiulus sabulosus | reverse complement strand
CCCATTTAGGTGAGAAAGGGGGTTTGGGGGCGAAGCCCCCATTTAGGTGAGAAAGGGGGTTTGGGGGCGGAGCCCCCGGTTAGGTGACTGATTTTTGGCCATGTGGCGACATACTATACTAATACCGATCTCAAGTATATGAATTTATTTTGGAGACTTCCCCAAATAAATCATTACAATTGTATTTTTGTCACTTTCCTATTTTCATTGATCGCTAAAATGATGAAAGTTATATCATTTACTTTCATATTCAACTACGGCGATCGATCTCAATCTCAAGTATGGTTACAGTTTTCGTTATACCGTACCTGAACGATGGGTTCACCTGGGGCTTTCCAGAAATAAATTTTGTGGAAGAAGGCGTGCAGTCTGTAAGCGTTGCTATCATTCATTTGTGATCCTATGGGAGTTGTCGTATTGATTTACGTTGTAAGCTGCTTACTTCTGGACGTAACCTGATTGGGTTATCCGTAATGCTCTTTTTTTCTCTACACATACTTCGTTTAACCATTATCCATACGGACTTTCTTTATATTGGTGATCATTGGATAAATACCGTATAGATTACGATTCATTTACCAACATTTATTACTTGAACGAAGCGAACGCTTTTAATCCACTATGAATGTGGGTAGATAAATTTCATAAGAAAGATGAAAAAACCTGCGTTTTATGACAAAAGCTTTTGTTTACGTCTGTGTTTACTAAACAGCTGAAAGCAGGCGCATTGTTCTCAAAGGTTCGGTATGTACGTATGTAGAACCTACTTCTTTGGGAAGACTAACCGTTTAAGGTTTTAGTAAAATAAATTGCCAGCACAAATTACGTACTTCTTATCCAATTCGACAAAACTGGACGATATTTGACGAAAATTCAGGAATTTCTTGAAAAGCAAATTTAATGTGTATAGAAAATAATTGCCAAATTAAAAGTACCATAACATAGCAACTGTCTGCTCCCGGTCATGAAAATGATACCCGATTGATCCATATAAATCGATGGTGATATCATAGCAATGCACGTGACTTCGGAGGTGGAAGGTTAAAATTTCGAAAATCGAGAGACGTTCCACGAATATTCTTTTTTTGAAAATATCAGTTTTTATTTAATGAAATTGGCTTTCAGATTCGCCGTAAATGTAATGTTTCTATACTGTTGGGAAAGGGCTGCTGTTTTCTTCTAATTTTTCGGATAAAGTTTAACAAATTTTTCATTTTTCTATTTGCTATTTAGTATAAAATGACGCAATACAAACACCGCGCGTTTATGTATTGTATAGGGGTTGGCTAGATTCCGTGGCGAGTAACTCCCCGAATGCGCCATTACAGTAAATGGCATCGTAAAAATACAATTTAGTATATTGTAATCGCAGAAAATCGCGAACGATAAGGCAGTTTAGTGCGCTTCACTTTCTCTAGCAGCATTGTGTTTTCCACAGCGTCGTGGCGTTAAGACGCGTGGAAATGGGCTAGTTAAAAGGCCGTCTATGACCCGTCTTAAACTGCTAGCTGTAAAAATGAACATCAAGCTTTTTGGAGATTTTTAAAGCATGCATTCTGGGCGAAAATCTGCAGAGACGCATACATGCCTGTACATTGTATAGTTGAACCGCAAGCAGCCGCGAGACTTAGAACATTTAGTACCGATATCGGATCTCGGAATTGGATTTCGGGAAGTTAAAGAGTCTCTCGCGGGGAAACGGGACATGCTAAATGAATTTATGCCATTCGATAAATAGACACAAATGGACACGAAATGCATGGTAACAGAAAATGTCCGCTTTCGAGAATGCAATTGTACATGTATGCATGCTCTGTTTGAGATTGATATCATGCATGCTTTTCTAACCACATTCTGAAGCGGGACTCCAGGCCAATGCCAGGATCCTTAGTGACCCCCCCCCTAATTCCTGCAACCGCTAAGGTTAAGGCATGCAGCGTGATGCTTTAGGGGCCATTAAAAAAATACGACCTCAAATAGGGGGTCGGGGGGGATAAGCTGAGTCACGGACACAATGTGGACAGGGGAGGGGGGTATGACCAACTCGGACGTCCACTTGAAAAAAAAATAAAATGCCAAATAAAATCAATTTCCAAAGTAAAAGAGAAATTGAGCGCAGTATCGCATATATATGTGGGTTATAAATTGCAATAAAAAGTCAGAGAACTTAAAAGCCCAGGGTCCATTTGCAAACTTCCAAATTTTCCCAGTGCAAATTTGCAAAATTTTCATTTCTCTTGCATAAACTTGCAAAAATTTTAACCTTTTCCGAGAACATCTTTCAAATTTTTCCACGTTTTCCTAAGGATAAATTTGCAACATTCAACGACAACATTTTCCACGTTTGCCAAGTACAAATTTTCCAATTTGATTCTGAGGACAAATTGGCAAAATTCTCAACCTTTTCAGAGTACCAAATGTACGTTTTCAGAGTACAAATTTGCAAAATTTTCCACATTTTCCGAATAGGCTATACAATTTATTTTAAACCTTTGGGACGTCCGAATGGAGAGAGGGGGGTCGTCCTGATTGATCGGACACAATGCGGACCGGGGGTAGGGGAGAGTACAATTTTGAGAACGTCTTTTTTGAATGGTCCCCTATCAAATATTGCGTAACAACTGGAAAATTCTGGACCCCCTCCCCCTACAACTGTCCAAGTGGAAAATGCACAGCCACATGTCTTACGAAAAAGCAAACAAAGATATTTATCGACTTTCTTTGGCTTTGCCAACTCCAAAGAAATTCCGATCAATAGGGGAAAAATGACTCCTCCACTGTAGTAAACTAAATGAATTGATGGGGGTACCGATGACAGCGGGGTTAGCTATAGCTCATTGCCAAAAATTGGCCAATCCATGAAGAAGAAAAAAATACATTGCTAGATTGAGTTTTGTAAAAAAAAAATTGTTTGATAAAATTCGCTAATCGCTATCATCAACGTCAAATATAAGCAATGACATCAAAGCATCTAAACTTGAACATGAGTTGAATGAATTCGTTTAGTATTTTGGATAGACATCGAGTTGCCATGATTATCCTAAAATATAATTTTTATTGAAAAATAATCATATTTATTGACGTATTTTATGAATTACATGTAGTTACCTGCATTTGTTTAGACCTGTTCAAACGAATACTCAGGAAACCTTCTTTTTTGTATTAATGTGTTTACTTTCCAACATCTGCGTACCAATGACATGTTCGTTGCAGGAAATACTCACCCATGAGAGCCGCATTCACCCCACAATGAGCAAAGGTAGCTGAAAAAAATACAGCCTCCTTCCCTGCAAATGTTAGATGAGGTTTTAGGCTATTCACCATATACATGTAGGCAATATATCCTCCATTATTGGACAGTTTGGACTTGTATGTCGATTTGCCTCTATAACCATGAAAAGTTGGGACAACTGCCAAATATCGTAAAAAAATATCTAATTCCATTGCCAATTAAGTTGGTACATAGTATAAGCACAGTATGGTATAAGTTAATTGAATGATTGAATCATTAAATACATGTATTAAACTGTCCTGGCAAGTACGCAACGATAAACATTGAAAAACAAACACAACGAGCCTCAAAAGAGCTGTGACAGCGAAGATCGGGAGACTCAGAATACTGCAAGTTCAAGAATTCTTCAGAAAAAAAAGGTAAGAAATAATAATCATAAACGTGTATACAGTATATTTAAAATTCACGCAAAACGCGAATTACATGAAGAAAACTATTGATTGTCTACATCAGAGATTCCCAAACTTTTTCGCCTACCGCTCCCTTTTCCAAAAATAATAAAAAAAATACTCACAGACCCCTTTTCAGAAAAAAACACCCACTCCCGTTCTTGAAATCATTAATGTAACCAAAAGTTTTCCAACTTTTTTGGGTCATAACCCGCTTTTTCAAACAGTGATTTGATGGCGCCCCTCTTAGGTTAAGTATACTATATTATACATGATGTACAGTATATTGAAAAATAAGGACAGATTTTAAAAATTAATTTATTAAAAGATATTAACAATATTGGTGTTTTGCTCAAAGTTTGATTAACAAATATACAGTATATTATTTTAAAAAAATAATACTATAATATTATTAGTGAAAAGGATGAGCCAGGGGGCGGGGGTTCGTCCTCAACGCCCCCTAAATTTGCCTTGGACCAAAAACGTCCCCTTAGATCTCTCAACGTACACCGGTCTACATCTATACTACAACTGTCTAAACTGGCATGTAATCTTTGGCTGGTGACGTCCATCTTTATGACAGGGGTAAATGTAGTCAGACAGATGCTTTACGACTCGTGTTGTTTACAAAATAATGTATATTAATTAGTATAAAAGCCTGTTTTTGTAAATTTCGCATTCGTGACTTCACGACCTCTGAAGTACGATTCGTAAAGATTATAGCTGAGTACTGCTATTGATTCTATTTGTGCGTATATAGGTTTGACAACGAATTAAAAATGACCTTTTTTGATGCAATTGGGATTCCATACTGGATAGTGATAGTACTCGTCGCAACGACTTTACTTTATATGTAAGTCCAGGGCCGTTTACATTTTTTTTGTAACAATGTTATCAATATTACTGCTCTACCTCAAAGATGCCATCATGAAATGTCAAATTCTTAAACACAATTGCCATCCAAAATATCCAACATTGGCGGATACTTTCAATCAAAATTTAAATTGGCAACCAAATAGGAAAAGTATTGTTGAAAATAATGAGTTGAAAACGTAAATTTATAATACATTATACTTTAGATTACTTCCTTTTATGTTAGTTTTTTAGTAAATAAAAGTTTGGTTAAATGTTGTAACTTTTTTAAATTCATGGTGGTATCAATGTTTTTGTGTCGACGTTTTAAATAATTACTGTTGCGTTATTCTTTCGATTATCCTAAGAAATTCACTCTCCTAAATTTAATTCCCGGATGTCCAAATTCACAAAATGCAAGAAATGCATGAAATTGGTCAATTCTTGCTTTTAGATATTTAACTTGGAATTACGGGACGTTTCAACGTTTGGGTATACTTGGTCCAAAGCCATTGCCACTTTTTGGAAATTTGCTGTCTGAATTCACAAAGGTATAGTTTATTAGATTTTGTAAATCCTTCATGTCGTTTCGTATGGTCACGTTTTGGATATTTCAGTTTGTTCCAGATTTGGATTTGGAGTTTGCGAAAAAATATGGGAAAGTCTATGGGTAAAATACATGTACAATACAGGGTTAGCACAAATGAAATATTATATATGTGCACTTTCAAAATTGAATAAAAAGATTTATGAAACGATTGAAGTTATGCGCAATTTCACATCACATGTTTCTAGGTAAACGCACAAAGTTTTTTTCACACGTGGATGATGACGTCAGCATTGCCTTCTCGCAGAGCGTCGAAGAGCATTAAGGTTTTTTGTCGCAGTTATGCCCGATTCCCATTGGTCCGAATTCTGCCGGCGCTACAGCTCAGCCGAATTTCGGCTTTATCTTCAACCCGGTTCTAGGTTTTCCCATGCGCCCGGTTTCACGCATGCGCACTCCAATATGTCGACCATTAACAGCGCAGACCTGAGTGGAACAACACTGATAATGGTTATCAGGCGCGTCAGTTGTTTAAAAAATGCATTTCTACGTATTTTGGCTTGTTACTGTATTTATAAGAGCATCCATTTATCTATGTGCATAGGATTATATTTTTTAATTCAAAAGCGAATTATCGCTTTAACACGTCATTAGCGAGAGCGTTTTATTTTTTTCCGTTGATGAAATGCTGCCCAATGGGAACATTCAATCAGAGAGCAGCTTGAGCAAACAAATTTCTATATTTCTCTGCTCATTCTTTCCAGTGGAAATCAGGCATAAGAGTACGTTCACGTTGAACTTGTTACCAGTCGCGTGAACGTACTCTAATGCGAGAAGGTATGCTGATGTCATCTGTGTGTGTATAAAAAAACTTTGAGAGTTTCTACAGAAATTTACGTTTTTAATGCACAGAACTTCAAAAGTTTATTTGTTATAGAATTTTCATTTATGCTAACTCTGATGCATTCAAAGGCGTTGAAATGTTTAAAAAAAATAAACTTTTATTTGGTTTAATTAAAGCGTATTTGAAGCCCGGATCCCGACGCTTCGAATTGCAGATCCTGAAATAATTCGAGAAATTTGCATCAAAGAATTCGCCAGTTTCGCAGATCGAAGAGTAAAGAAATTTTAATAGGCCTAGACATTTAACTATAATTGATCATCGATCAAAAGAACAAACACGATGCATTTCTATTGTAGGAATTTGAATTGGGTGGCATAGATCCCATTTTTAGTTTGTTTTTGACTCAATTAAAAGGCGAGAAATGGAAACAAATGCGAAATGTCATGTCTCCATCATTCCCCACTGGAAAACTTAAACAGGCAAGTGAAAAACCATTTGAAACAATATTGAGCAGAAGCACTAGCTTTATAAGAATTTTTGATAGTACGAACTCATTTTCAGACCCCATCTACATACAAGGTATAGAGTAAATGGACGAATAATCTTAATTTCTTCGTTTAAGACGAATTCCCGATTCTGATATTACAAATTTTCTGTAAAAACGAATGAATTACGTACGTTAACGAACTTTTGACAACATGAAAAAATTACGTTATAACCGGAAATTCCACTATTAAAGTTACTGCACCTTCCCATTCATATATGTGGAATAGGATTTCATCTAAACTTCGATGAAACAGTACTTCTTATTGTTGAAGTCATGTTTTGTCTGACTTCTGATATAATACCAACTACATTCTAAACGAAGAAATGTTGAGGTTCGATTGTATCATCCTTTTAGTCACTGCCATTATCAGCAATGCCAGAGTTTTGAGAAAGTAAATACAACTTGTGACAGACTGTCCTATATTTTTACAATGAAATCGAAGCCATAAAAATATCCCCTTTTTGAATTAATAACGGTTGATCAATTGTCAATATGTTAGTTTCAATTTCAAAAACTATCAAATCTCAGTTCTCGCCAATAGATGGTGCCACATGAATCGAGTCATGGCTACTGTGATCATGGTAACTTTGTCTATAGCTATACGTCATACTCTATGATAGTCTTTGGTAGATAGACGAGGATATGACAATCAACTTAAGTAGATGTACCTGTATGTTGCTATTCAGTAAATTAGGGATGAAAGTGTTTTTTTAAAGAAGTTAACCAAATACAATTGTTATGCAAAACGTTAAGTTTGACAATCGATATGCAAAAAGTTAAATTTGATATCTGCAAAGCCATTACAAGCAGGTTCTCAAATTTCCATTTATTTATTTATTTATCAGGACAGTGGACACGCTGCTATAAGTAAACCTGTTCGAGATTCAAGAATGTTGGGTCATCTTTGTCTCCATTATATTTTCAGATGATTCCACTAATAGAAAAATCCTCCCAGCAACTGCTAAGCAATTTGAGAGAAACTGCCAACAAAGAAGAAAGCTTTGAAATAAAAACGTGAATGCAAATAGTGAAAAACATTCATATACATGTGTAACTGCTGCAAGAAGCTATATTCCTCTATTCACCTAATTATTTACTTTAGGAAATTTACTAATTATCTTTTGGACGTCATTGCTTCGTGCGCATTTGGAATGGAAGTGAATGCGCAGACGAATTTCCTAAAAATTCCTAATTATTGCGTTCTGTAAGTTCTGAATAGATCACGAAAATGCATGTTCAATACAACACGAGTTAGTTCACCGTCTCCGTGCATTGCAGGCAGAGATGGGCATTTTAATCAAGACTAATAACTAAATTATATACGTATTCGTGTATTAGAAATTGGTTAGTCTTTAGTCTTGGATCTTCCGATCTATGACTACGTATCTATAGAATTTTAGCTGAAAATTAGTTGTACATTTACTCTGTATTTGCTAAAAGTCAGAGTCTCAAAACAAAATATTAAATGCTAATTTCACTTATTTTACCATTACTTACAGTAATTTTACCAAATGCGATTCTGAAAAGAATTCCCATATCTATCTTTGACATAGAAGCAATGAACTTTTTCAAAAGAACTGTCAATGAAATGATCGAAAGGCGCCAGGCCAAAGGCCAGGTATGTACGATTTCATAAAAGTTACATGATGGGATATTACATGTACAGTATAAATTTTAATAACTTATATCATTGATTTTGTTTTGCAGAGAAGAAACGATTTTATACAAATAATGCTTGATTCTATAAGTGATGATGATAACCAAGAATCAAAAATTCAGACAGAAAATGAACAACACGAACCAGACAGTATATTTTTGGATAAAATCACCATTAAAAAAGGTATTAAAATTAACGTGGGTTAAGGAAACAGTGCAAATTAATGAATAGAAAATAAAATGTACTGTGTATATAATTTTCGTATTTTTTTCAACTTGTAGTTTTAACTCCGGATGGTGTGTTAGCTCAATCCTTGCTATTTTTTACTGTTGGCTTCGAAACTGTGGCATCTACTCTAAATTTCATCAGCTACTTGTTGGTTACCAACATAGACGTTCAAGAAAAAGTTTTAAGAGAAATAGATCATGTCTTGGCCAAAAATGATGCATGAATTTATAACCTAAAGCGACGTTCACAGTGGAGGAACATAAAAGAAGTTCTTGTTGCTAACTGTTTCCACTTATTTCCAGAAATATAAACTTATGTAAGAACATATGTTTATGCTCTCAAAAACAAGTGGCAACAATTACAAACAATTAAAAGTGCTAATTGTTTATAAATTTTGCCACGTATCCACTAATTTTCAGAAAAAAATATTCTTATATAAGTTTGTGTTTGCATAACATAAGTTTATGTTTACAGAAGCATAGACTTATGTACGAGTATATGTTTAAATGCTTTCTGAAATAAATTTTAGAAATCCTTCAGTGTGGACGTAGCTTAATAATTATTCTCGACATGCATCTCATACAAATATTTTCGATTAAATTTACATGTTAGGGGTGCGTGAATTACGAAACAGTTTCACAAATGCTCTACATGGACATGGTGATTTCTGAAACACTTCGAATGTACCCTGCTGCCATTAGGTACCGATTGATTCAGCGTTTGTGTTTTCTAACAATGATGCGTTGATTGACACATACATAAACGTTGCAAAATTATTAATCTCACAGAACTGATAGGCAATGCAACAAAACGTGCCAAATAAAAGACATCTTAATTCCAAAAGGGATGGTGGTTACACTTTGCATTTATGCAGTGCAGAATGATGAGCAGTTTTATGATAACCCGAAGAAGTTTGACCCTGAAAGGTTGGTTTCTCTTGTATTTCTATGTACACGTACATTGCCTGTTTCTGACGCAAAATGGCTCGATTTCTTCAGCAAAAATTGATAATGCCAGATTGGAACCATCGTAAGGAAATAAATTGAAATGTTCTTCTATAATTGTTGTAATTTTTTTTTAAAAAAATATGAAAGAAAAAAATTTCAATTGGGCTTAAATCAATTACATTATCTGAAACTGGATAAAAGTGTGTAACAAAGTGAAACCCAATACTTATTCCATCATCATTTCTAAATCACTTGCATCAGAAACAGAAATTAAGTAAAATGTTGCTAAGTATATATACAGTAAGTTTTGCTATCAGATTTAGTCCCGAAAACAAGGAAAAGCGAAATCCATTTTGCTTTCTTCCATTCGGAGTTGGACCAAGGAATTGCATTGGAATGAGATTTGCCCAAATGCAAATGAAGATTGCGCTTGTCAATGTTTTGAAGGAGTTTCGTTTTGTTTGTGCACCAGAAACTGAGGTATGTCCATAATGAAATGCTCGCGATGGGGTATGTTAGATTTGCCATTACTTAATCTCACTATATTTATTTATATAAAGGTACCTCTAAAATTCAAGAAGGGACTTTCAGGATTTGTGCCATCAAATGGCATTTGGTTGAAGTTAGAAAAACGGTCGACTTAATTAAACTTGTACGAGATATTTTATTATCAAGATATTGTACAATATTCCCCCTGTTGACAAGTGTATTTTCCAAAACATTGATTATCTTACTGCTCGTTTTATATGAAAAACAGGAAGAAATGTTTAATCAGTAATGATCAAACTTATGGTGAAAACATTAAGATGAAGTTATTTAATTAACATTCTTTATCAATTATTTGAACTTATCAATTTATAAACTATAATTTATAAAGTTCGCCTTCTCACAAACAGTTTTATACAGTATATACATGTATACAGAAGGACTGAGTACTTCCTGGTGTTTTTAATCGAGATGTTGCCAATGGTTGCACTGCTGCAGCGCTAGTCATCGCAATAAAGTTTTGAACGGCGCATTATTGTGCACATTCATGTACAAATTACTGGCGATGCAATATTGATTAGTACTTGTTAAATTAATAACAGAGCGGATGGTTTTGGAACATAACTAACGGATCGGAAAATATGGTTATAACAGTATCATATTTATCAATTGTTCCATATTCCACCATCATACTGCACCCATTTCTTAACAAGTAAGGACGCCACAACTACATGTAAAGTTTTGTCCGAATCCGCACATTTCGCAATTACAACGCAAAGGTAAATTCCAAACAAAGTTGGCATGCATTTATTACGTTTAGAGCATAACTGCATGGTTTATAATCATTTGGCTCTCCTTCGCACCCGATATAAACGTTACATATTTCTTGTTTTAGGACGTTTAGAAATTGATGTGTTACCAATTCGTCGTAAGCGGTCAAAAATATACAGTATATCGCACGTAAACAGGAATTTCAGCATCTAAATTTAAGCTGATCAAATTTATATAGTCTATATCTTATAGTTACTGTTAGAAGACTTCGTATAAGTAGTTTAACTAGTTTAACACGTAAAAACATTAAGAAAAGAAAATGGAAGGTTATTTCCCGATATTTAAAGTCCCAGCTGCATTTAAAAGAATCCGACACACGGAATTTAGATACAGGAAGTCCCGCTTGACCCTCACGGAATCGACCGTCTTTCATACCTTCTTCATTTTGAAAGCCCTCCGGCTGTACGGATTTCAATTTTCCGATTTCTCCCCCAACTCGACGAAAATTAATTTTTTCCAAAAATGCATCATTTTTGCGCTTCAGCTCTACTTGTTCATTTCCGAAATAATTTACGTTCTGGACAAAATTGATGAGAACGGCATCACCGACGTTTTCTATTACCTGTCAACACTTCTGCAGATCCTCTCTGCGCTGATCACTTTCGGAAACACTTGGTTTTACGAAAGACGCATGACCGCATTTTTGATCGTCTTGTCCAAGCACAGCAACAGCATGCTCACCGAGGAACAGGAAGAATACGTGGACAAGAAGACGAAAAAATGGAGCAAGATCTTCCTGATCTGCTGCGCGGTCATCATGGTGGGGGTGACCATCGCTTTTTTTAGCATTGGCACCGAATACGCCATTGAATTTGCTCACGGGAAAAGTGACCCAGTCGAGTATTATTGGCAGGGCATTTGTTACGGCTTTGTCATTCAACTTTATCTAGTCCTTACCATGTCCGCTTTTATGGCGACCTGCCTGGCCTTATCGCTTTGCATTCCCCAGCCTAAGTTAACAGAAGGTGCAACAGTTGACAGTGCCTTTTTTCCCAATGACGTGAGCATGTGTCAGGCGAGCTTCAAAATGCTTCAATTCCAAAAACAACACAAAAGTGTCACTGAACTGACCGTTTTAGCGAGCCAGATATTTTCCCTCGTGATATTCACCTGGATGACCCTGGCCGTTGCGGCAAGTTGCATCACCGTACGTATCATCAAGACGGATGGCTTTTCGATGAAAAATGCAACTTTAATGGCTGAAATTCCTATTTTCCTGACGATCATTACTGGGGTCACGGTTCTGGCAGCAGAGGTTAACAGCAAGGTACCGACATTTGTGCCATCCGTAACACTAAAGCCTGTCAATTAACACGAATATGTTAAAATAAACAAAAAAACATGCAACTTGTCCGTGAAAAACAAAGTACACTGTAATTGTTGCGAATGAACCTTGCAATGCTCGTTTAGGTCCGTATTTTCACTATAGCACTAAATTGTGCATATCAAGTGGGAGGCCTACTACCTACAGTATAATAACCGCAATGCTGCACATTTTGAAAGATACCTTTGTTATAAGGAAGGGTTATGCCCTCATGCCTTATTTACGCCCTTGTATAGTAAAATTCGTTTGCCCTAAGGTTGAAATTCTCTTAATTAATAAATAAACTTGGGAGGAATTCAAAATCATTTGTAATGATTTTTTTTTAAATAAGCGGGAGAATTTCAAACCTTTATACAGTACATGTATAATGCAATAACTTACGGTGCGGCCACACCGAAGCAAACAGCAAGCAAAAAACCATAAACATACGGAGCCCCGTAACGGAAGATTTTTTTTAAATTTTTTTTGTACTAATGACGCAAAACGCGTCATTTGACGCATAGTGCCCGTATGTAGGTTGCTTCCTAATACCGGGAACAGACTGAAGCAAACAGCGAACAAAAATAGTGTTTGTGTTTGCTAAAAAAGTTTGCTCCGAAATTTCCAGCAAACAGCAAACAGCAAACATTTTTACGAAAAAGGCTGTTTTCAGCAAAGACTTTTGCCGGCCGGGTACAGACTGAAGCAAACAGCATGTCCCAAAATATGTTTTTCCAAATGTGTTTGTGCAAACATGGTGTACGTGCATACCACCAAGACAAAGAACAAACAATTTGAGCAAACAGCAAACATAATCATGTACTGTTGTTGTTTGCTTAATTGAGTCTACCCGGCATTATAAAGGAAGCAACCTATACATACGGACAATATGCGTCAAATGTACAAAAAACAAAACAAAAAAATATTAATCTTCCGCTACGGGGCTCTGTATGTTTGTGGTTTTTGTTTGCTGTTTGCTTCGGTGTGGCCGCACCTTGTCAGAGTTTTAACATTGCGAATATCCGGTGGTATATCGTGTTAATCATCGTGCTCTCAGTGGCCGACCGACATCTTTAAGGCCCTGAAGTCTGAATTGTCTAGAGGTCCCTTGGCAACCAGAATGTCATGAAAAATTTGCTTCAGGTTGATATCGATCAGCCAAACATGCATGTTCTAAAGTAGGACAAGAAGTTAGCATTCCCATGAACGATCGAACATGTTTAAAAAGTATTGGTTTAGGCTAATAATAATTGTTTTATTTAATAAATTTCTCCCCCCACGGTATATTTTTAAAAATCATTTTATGGTCGACGATAATGTACTGTTCACTCCTTGCAAGCAAACGCGTAAAGCCAAACACACAAAATGTCTGTCAAATTTGTTCGCATTATAACTATAGCAAGTATAATATTCTACAAAAAAATATGTTTAGTTGCATTCAACGTTGGCCAGTTTTCCAGGAACCCGCCACGAGGATATTAGAATAAAAACTCTGGACGACCCTGTTCTTCTTGTAAGTAAATTGCTTTTTTTTAACAATCGAGTAAAATAAAAACCTGGACTTTTTAATTTTCCAATGTTGTATGCGCAACCAGGCCATTTCGACCACAATCATCTACATCAAACGATTTGTCATCAAGCCAATTGGTTTGACAGGTTACGAATTAATCTTTATCACGGATTTGACAATATTCAAGGTAAATGTCACCATGAAAAGTAATGAACGAGCTCTGCATTACAGTAATAAAGATTTTTAAAGTAATTAAATATCATTGTCATTTTCAGATCTATGAAACGGTTTTAGCATATTGTCTGCTAACGTATACCGTTACCCAAGGCAACAATGCCAAAAATCAAGCGAATGCATTTCTCATGGAGGAATAGGACACTCAATTTTGCTCCATTCCCTTTAATCACGTGCGTAATTTATAAAAAAAAATATTTGCCGACAAACAATACTGTAGATGTTGTTGATGCATCAGACTCAGTGCATTGTTATATTGTTGTATATTGTTATAACCACAGCAAAATTTACCTTCCGACACAAAATGTTTAACGTACTCGTTTCAATAAAAGTGGAACATGTATCTGCATTTAATTTAATTGTTAAATAAATACCGTCCTATTGAAAATCTCGGAAATGCTGTAATCTCAGCGCTTCTTCGTAAGCTCAGCCTGGCTCGGCTAAGCTTCTTTGTGTGCGCCCTTTAAAACGCATGCCGCTTTACTTTTATTGTATAATTAAAAAGGGAGATTAATTATACATGTACTAGCTGTACAATTTGTATCAAATGTATCAAAATGGTCCATTTGGAAATTACGTCTTTACGGCTTATTAGCTTATTTCATATCAATATACAAATCTGAGTTCATCAAATAGGCTCTTCAGATTACGAGCGTAAACCATTTTTTTATTATTATTTTCCGTTCAATTCAGATTTAGGGTATCGACCTAGTATATGTCACCAACCCCGAATGCATCGACCCAATATCTTCCCCCCTATATTTTGCTTTTCATTCACTTCTTATTTCAATATACGTAAAGTGTAAATGAAAAAACTCAGCTCGGTATCATTGGTTGTACGTCAACAGCATGCAGTGAAAATCTAAAGCAGTGTTGGGTTTACTGAATCTGCTCGTAGAAGCATATACAGGTATGTTTTTATTTGAAGATGAGGTTCTCACCCTCTATTCCTCGGCCATATATATATCCCCTCTTCCTCCTCCTCCTCCTCATCTAAAGCTCTTACAGACCCACATTGCATCGTATAATTATTAAGGATGATTCAAACCGTATATCATATACTGGCAAGATTTATCATTTGTATTTACAGTAGGATACCTTATGTCCACAGTAAAGTGAAGACATACGCTAGCCTAATTTGATTTCTCATAATCAAGTTTCTAGCCCCGGAGAGGTTCATGGATACATGTACATATAGTGTGCTTGCAACCAGTATGCACCAGCTTCATCCGATATATCTGTTTGCGTGTGCCAAAAGAGTCAACATTCGTGAAACTAAACTATACAGTACAGCAAACAAAACACTAAACTCCTATTTTTTGTGGATTTCATTTCAATTTCTCTGGGCAACAATTACACTAAAAAGCGATAGACTGCATTCAACATTTTCCATAAACATGTTGTTATGGAAAATCACTGAAAATCACTGGCTCAGAGTTAAATCTGTTTGATTAGAAGTCCATCCTACTTACCATACTTCCCTTTATGAACATAGGATTAAATATAAACTATTGTACACATGATAAAAAGAATAATAAATTGTACACATGAGCATAAATTCATATAAATAAGCTTTAAACAGGTATCTAAATCCAGTTTTATTGGTCCTACCCAAAGAGTGATAAGACCAAATGCGTACTGTATGCATTATTTAGCCAGTTCAAACA
The DNA here is from genome assembly GCA_034697705.1 of Ommatoiulus sabulosus. Taxonomy (NCBI): domain Eukaryota; kingdom Metazoa; phylum Arthropoda; class Diplopoda; order Julida; family Julidae; genus Ommatoiulus; species Ommatoiulus sabulosus. The sequence goes on along the minus strand of JAQGAO010002338.1, from coordinate 4,709 downwards.
GCAAATAATGACTTTGTAAGTAGGGCAAACCATGTTACATTACCTTTGACTAACCTCAAAATTTATCATTTCCGTAAACCATCACCTCTGTATATTCTGCAATTAATCAAGAAAAAAAATTAAGCTAGAGTACATGCAGATCAGGAATATTTCATCCACGGATAATGTACATTTTACTTTCAAAAATGTTTTGTCGAGGAAAATCATTACGAGATTCATTACCATCATTATAACTATGGACTCAACACGTGTTGGTGTCTGAAGTAAGGAGCCTTCTTCACCATCTCTGTGGTGAAACTTCTGTTGACTTCCATAATAAAAAAACTGATGAATAACAGCGATCTAATGGCCAAAATCTCTTTCCCAACCCGTTCTTCCCCAGCCACGGCCGACGTATACAATGATATTTCGCTGTTGTTGCCGGCCCCAAGCCCGGGTAAATAAGGAGGAATAGTATGATAAGTGGGAGGGCGCTGCCTGTTATAAAACCCTAAACACGTTTATTATGTATCAGCTGCTGGAGCATTATTGGCTCTGGTCTATGACACTAACGGGCGTTTTAGCTCATGGCTGGTGATGGTGATGACAAATAGCCAAAATACGCGGATTTTTTAAAAGTAAGTACTTGTACGTGTAGTTCCATAAAAGAACACAATAAACACACGCCCTTAATATGTGATTTTCTGAAAATAAGTCCTGAAATAAATATTACATATAGATATGGGAAAACAATTTTTCGCCGATGTATAGATTTGCTATAAGCTTTTCCTATCCAGTTTAAGAATCTTTGAATTTTTTAAAAATAAAAAAAACATGGAAGAAATGAGGAAATTTTCTATGAAATGAAGTGATTTGGAACATTTTCCGTGCTTATATTGTATATTTGAAGGAAATAAACACGGAAACTTAGAGAAAAAATGTGAAAAATCGTTTCCAAGTAGGTATTATTTATATCATCTTTTTTATGCTGTAAAAATTCATGCATATTGTCCGCAAGATGCCAATACATACATTATATTGTATTTCCATCATTAAAAACTAAACAAAACAAACATGAATCTCGTAAGCACATTTTAAAAGCCATAAAACACTTATTGTCTAGCAATAAATTGCATGATATGCACGTGCTATGGTTATTTATAATTAGTTGTGATATTTGGAATGAAAGACATAAGTGAGTTTGGAAATCAAGAAGCTGCAAGCCATTGCTCGGGCAAGAAATTAGGTGATTGCTTTTCCTGTAAACAGTTTCTAGTTATGGGTAAAGTGAGGAGAACAATCGCACAACGTGGTCGGTATTGAAGCCATCGATCGACGTGCTCCAGAGTTGCATGTTAGTATACTGAACACACACGTCTGATGATAAGTAAAATCAAATCTGCAATTTTCTTATTAAAATAAACAAGGTTCATTTTCCAATCGATGAAATAGTCCATGGGATTGCCCCTGCCTATCGGACATCAACTTCATCCAAATCTTGCTATGAAATTATAATAAACATAACCCGTTGGATATTAGCCGCGCTTAGCAATCATTTAACTGGGTATAGGAAATAAAAAAACATTCAAATGATTCTATAGGTCGATCTATCAGTTTTTATCCCGATTATAATCTTTGCATCATTATAGGGACCTGTTTGTTTACTTAAGAAAAATAAGGACAAGTTGGCTTGCCCTTTGACCGTTTTTCGAGCCCACACCAAATAAATAGAGAAGCACCTATGGAGGGATGCTCACATTTAAAACGGTACAAACTATATACGGGTCTGTCAGTAGAACGTCTCAATTTCTCTGGGATTTTCGCGAGCCGTAGATGATTCTGAGGCTTCCGCTGTTTCGTAGGTTGGCCAAGCCGTTTGCATTATTCGGGCCTCGCAGAAGTCCAGAAAATACTGGCTGTGATTCGATGCAGGGTTGAACAATTCGTCCGAATTAGTTTTCAAGTAAGTATACAGTTACTATATTTCAATTTGCTAAATTGATAATTTTCCTTCTTCCGAAATCTTTTACAAATAAATTCATTGCTTTTCAATCGCTGCCACAAATTAGGACAATTAAGAGTTATATACAAACATCCGAGCAAGCTAACTGAGAAAAGCACTTGCTCAACAGGACAAGACTATGGGTAAGAGCACGTTGAAGCGTTTTCCAGTCACTTGCCAACAAGTGTCACTTAGTGCATGGTTTTGCAGACGCTTACCACTAAGCGACACTTGTTGGCAAGCGACTGGGAAACGCTTCAACGAGCTCTTAGCCTATGCAATGATAAACGTGCAACGGACATGTAACCAAAGAAGCTTAACATTTAACAATATTTAAGCATTACCTTATTTGGGTTAAATGTCAATCGTCGCTCTGACTTTCCCTTACTTCGTTTATACATCCACATTTCATTAGAAATGCAATGCGTTTTAGAATAAAAAAATGTTTATTAAAGTGCATTTGGAGGAATGTTTTAAAATATGTATAGATTGAAACATTTAAGGTAATTCTAAATGCATCGCTAATAAATTTAAAAATATCATCATCGCAGATGATGCTTCCATTAATACAACATATACAAAAATATGTTTAAAAAAATATAAATTATAGTCATTATATTTTTTTTAATATATTTAGTTCATCGGAAACGCATTTCAAAATTTACCGTAAGTGCTTCTTTTTAGATGTTGGTAGTCCAGCTGTATAGTTTTAGAAAAAGAGTTGATTTGCTTTACCCAATACTCGTGCACTTATTGAAAAATAATAGTATTGACGAGTCGTTCCAAAATGACATAATATAAAAAATGAGTTTGTAAAAAACATTATAGCAGCTTAAAATGTGTAATGAGAACGAAGTGCTGTATAACACAAAAGCGTGCATCCTATAAACTAACACGCAATAATAAAAGGAAACGTTAATTTAGCAAGTTTGTTTACGGTTCTAATCGGTAACTCCCCTTTTTATCACATGCATTCTATGCTTAATAGACAGGCCCTTGATACACGATGGACACGTTATATATAGTTCAGTATACATTTGAAGGAAAGTATAACCTTCGTGCGTTCATTTAGTTTTTTCCGAATTATTAAATATTGCGAAAATGAATGGAATAAAGAAAAACATTTTGCGATGAAATTTCGAACAGTATATCGTTGTATTGCGAAAGCTCGAAATTACACCAATGAGCATTATTGGCACTGGACAACAACGACTGACTTTTGTTAACAGGGATGGGAAGGGAAAAGTAGCAGATATTTTGTAAAAGCTGGAAATATTCGCCAGAAAAGATGTTCACTGGTATTGTCATTTACTGGAGAGGCACAATACTGTATAGCATTAAACACTGTGACATAATGATGATGTGAATGTGGAGTTCAAGGTAGTGACCATATAGGAAATACATCCTGCGAGCCCATTGAAAATAATTTTGGCAAAAATAAAAAAAAAGTAAAGTCGGCCTTCAAATGGAAAATAACATGCATTTGAGCGCGATATGTGCATTAAGTGAGTTTTGAAAAATACGAAGAGGAGCAGTTCCACGTAAGTACCAATACATCATGTAATTAATGAATAGGTGCAACTTTAACGCGACATGAGCTCAAAGCCAAAGTGCTGAACAGGAATTCTTGACATAATTACAGGCAATATTTAAAATTTGAATATCAGGAATGGTTAGGAATATTAGCGAGCAAATCGACGAAACTGTCCGTTTTTAAGAAAACAGGGTGAATCTGTTTCATAGATTTACCATATGTTTGTAAATTAAAAATTTCAAACTAATTAATCGAAAGTCCATACAAAATGCTTTAATTTTTGCAATTTTCCACTGTCACGCACTTGTACAATTGTACTTACATGTACATGTAACATGTTTATTCAAACGCCATATCGAAATTTTTTAATTTTTAACGCATTTAGGCATTGTAGTAATTTCTTTATGAAAAATCCGTCGATTTTGTCGATTGTTAACTTATTATTTTTTCGCAACACTATAGCGTGCTATAAATTCGCACTAATTCAAGATACAGTACATAAAAGTGGGATTTGAGTTGGATAGATTTTTTAATGTGAATAAAATCTTGGCTAAAATTGATACTGATAGATTTTTTACTTGATAGCTTCCACTTAGAGAAGATATGTTTGGACATGCTCAGGAATTCTAAATCAAACCCCAAGCATTTGGAAACATTCCCTGTTCTGATATTATTAAACTTTCGCAGTGCCATAACACCCCCGTAATTCCAGAATAACGTTCTTTTGTTATTGTATTATTGGTTCTTGGAAGGAATTAACGAAAAACAGTATTTTACAGAATTCTTCTATATGAAACAATTCTTTGCATACCAAAAAATTAGCTGCATCAACCAATAGAGAATTACAATTTGGCTGCACAACCTGCACATGTTCATTTTGGGAACCAATATGGCTGTCAAAAACGCTGGTAACTTTTTCAAATGTATCCCCGAAAAATGCTAAGCATTTTGCAAAATTACATTATCTTCTACAAATGTATACAATTGTGCGGATCTGTACTCGGAAAAGGTTGAAAATTTTCAAGTTTGTCCTCGTAAGAGGTTAACATTTTTTCAAATACTGTATGTCTCCTGAAGATGTTGAACATTTTTTTTTTAATTTGTCCTCAAAAAAATGTTAAATAATAAATCAACAGAACACGACCATCAGTGGTATTGCTGGGCAACGTTTCGGGACCATGTCCCTTTATTCAA